>CM074749.1:7795162-7814307 GCA_037367245.1 Phrynocephalus guinanensis | reverse complement strand
TGTCACATCAAGACATGCTTGGATTTTCCTCAAAATTTCAGACTCCAAAGAAGTATCAGCCATGCTGCCTTATGCTGACATCCTTGACACCACCCTCTCTTTGATTTTTTTATTGCTATTATTATTGTTATCTGAACTTCCATATCTCATGCCAGGCGGATGAGAAAGTACAATCTGTTCTGCGTTCTCGAATTTGAAGTGGACACTGGAAACCTTTCTGCCTTCTTCAAGGCTCTGTTCAAAGAGAAATCTATATCACAAGTAAAAACTCACTTCAAAAGAGGCACCTGTAATCACCCATTCCTGTCACTCTCCATGGTTCAGAACAATGGTCCAGTAGCTTGATCTCAAATCTGCTCTAGTCTCAATTCCCCCTTTTCAAGGCTCAACCGCATGTCAATCTTTCACTGTGCAAAGTTACATAATATAAGGATATAAGTGAAAATTTGTGGTGCAGTGGGATACAAGATGGATTTGAACATTTGTGGCCCAAGCAGGGAAGGTTCAAGGCTATAGAGGCCAAACTTTATAGAGCTCAGTCTTTCACAACCAATGGTATGCATCAACATGGGTTTCTAGTCTTGTCAATACATGTTTATTATTACAATAGTCCAAGCTTTCAATGGCAATGTCCTGGGCCATCATCGACAGGAAAGTCAAATCTCAACTGCAACAAAGCTAACCTTAACAAAGCTAACAAACCAGGATTCAATCAAAACCAGTTGGGTAAACATTCAGATGAGTTAAAGGGCCAGTGCGCTACAACAGCCAATATTATACAAAGGCAAACCTCCCAAATCAATCCAATTTACACAACAGAGGCATCCAGCAAGCACTAAAAGTAGCTCTGATATCTCTGTTGATGAAATATGGCTCCAGTTTTAGCAAGAGGGACTCAGTCACAATTCTGTCCCAGAGTGGTCCAATTTGGGCCAACACTTATTCCCCTTTCTGTTTTGGTTGATGACCATACTTGATATGATTTCAAGCCAGTCCAGATTTTTCAGGTTGTTGTAATCTATTATATGAGTCGAATATGGGAATATGGGAAACTTTTCTTCGGAGCGGAATGAAGCAGAGGTAGACATTTCCTCATCTCCACCAGCAACTCAAGGGCAGAAAGGATCTGGTTTAGTGGTAGAGCCAATGTGCTGGATGAAGACGATTACAAGTTCAATTCTGAATATCTCCAAACAATGCTAAGAAAGGATCCCACTGTTTGGAACCCTGGAGGGCCACAGAGAGAGAGACTGGTGTTCACACAACACTGCATTCCATGGAACAAGGCATAAGAGCAAGCGACCTGCAGGGCTGTCTCATTCATTTACCTGGTCTCCATGCAGAAAGCTATGCTGCCTGGTAAAGAGCCTAGAAAAGTTAGTTTACTGGCCATAATAACTAGAGGGCTTTGGGGAGTTCTGGTCCAAAACAATCAGTTTTCCAGGATAACAATCTTTAGAAGAAATGGTGGGTTGCATGCTCCTGTTGCCAGTTCTCCTGAGCCTCCCAATGCTCTCACACCTTCATATTTTTAATGCAAAAAAGTATGGGTCAGAAAGTCTGCTTGAATTTTCTAGGGTGCATGTTTGACCTTTCCTCCATTTTTGAGTGACCCACGGCAACCCTGCCACTGGGCCTGGGGCAACAGTTGCATAGGGGCTGGTCACTAGAGGGTGCAGTGGTACAATTATACATATTTTGGCCACTAGGGGATGCATTGATATATATATTTTGGCCACTAGGGGATGCAATTCTATATTGCAATGATATATATTTTCGGCCACTAGGGGATGCAATTCTATATTGCAATGATATATATTTTCAGTCATTAGAGGGCACCAAGGGTCCAATTCAATATATTTTTGCAATGTAAAAGGGGGAAGGGCTGGAGATCCCCAAGGATGGGTATATATGATGCTTCCCAAAGGTTGGAGATGCTCCATCCCTTGGCTACAGATAGCTTTGCTAAAGATGACAGGGAGTTGCTTCCCCACTGGAGTCCACACTGGAGAGCCGCCTGGCTGGTTTGTATCTTTGAAAGCTTGGTTTTACCACTTTCCAGCAGAAGGAACCAAGTGCTGCTTCTCCTATCTTAGTCACCTCCTTCTGGCATATTTCAAGGGGGGAGAAAGGCTCTTTGTTGTGCGAGTCAATTCAACAGTGAAGAACAAATGGGGGGAGTGTTGCTGAGGAGTTTTCCTTCCTCTTCCATCAGTAGAATAAAACCTTGCAGGAGATCAATGGTTCCTTTGGTTTTATGTTCCTGTTCCTGAAGGGCGGCCCGCTTATTGTGTTTCCATTGATCAGACCCACTTGCAGGGCAGCTCAAAGGAGATCAGCCGAGGGTGGCGATTTAATTCTCAGCAATCTGAAGCAAAATGACTTTGAGACGAGATGGGGGAGGAAGCAAGGAGAGGGTCACTTTTCATTTTTATTAGTTATACCTGAAGTGGTGCATCCCACCCTCTTGCTGCTTTTTCACCTCCACATGTGCACACACACACACACACACACACACACACACACACACACACACACACACACACACATACACCCCTCCAAATTGGAGACTCAATTTTGAATTCTAGGCAGACAACTTTCCCTTCGCCTGGAACGCAAGACGAGCAATACAATTGACAGGGCCAGCAGCTGATGAATTAGTCTGCTCCAAATTGCAGCAGGGAGATCAAACCTTCAGATGCATCTTTAAAAAAAAATAATCCTCCTCAAAACGGGGAGGCTAGTATCAGAGATCAGCCTCTAAAAAGCACCGATAAACCTCCTTTCTTAGAGTCCAAGTGCATTGGTATAAATCACACAGGGGAATTGACAAATTGCTAAAGAATTGCCACTTTCATTTTTTCATTACACTTGCACCTTCCTTGTCCTGCTCCTTAACTAGTGGAGATTTGCTTCTGTGGTTTTAACCACTGTATGTTAGGCCTACTTGTTATTCAAAGACATTTACATAAAAATACACATGAGGGGGAGGGATACAATTCATTTGTTATGCCAAATAAAAGTTATTGCCTTGTTATTGCTTCCAAAGAATAACATGGCTACTCAAATGGAAATTTCAGTGTCTTTTCCCTGTATGAAACTAGTTCTGCAAGCACTAATGCATACTCAGAGAGTGGACAGGACAGACCAGGCTGATTGAACAGAAAGACACAAACAACCCATCCAAGGCTACAACCTTCAACGCACCAAGCCACTGGTCACTGTACTTTCTGATAAAGTACAAATGCAAAAACCAATAGTAAAGACCGCTACATTCTGGTGGCCTGTGACAATCAGAATTTTTCTGCACATGGTTCTTCTGTGACATGAAAATCAATCAAACCAGAGTTTGCTTACTAGAATCACTGACAGTAATGATCACCAATGGTTCTAGAAGCAAAAAGGTGAGAAGAAAAGCAGTCACTGTGAGGCAATAACAAAACAAGATCGCTGTTGTCTGGAAGAACAACTGAGGGATACCATAAGACCTGAAAAACCTAGAGAAGAATCAAGGGCCTCTCAGTATGGTGGAGAGAGTGAGTCAGGCATCCCCAGAAAGGGAAGTCAGTGGCTTTAAAAAAATGATATCAGAGCTGGTTTCCTTCCAGCTTCCCATATTTGCAGGTTACAATTTGATACAGATTTCCAGCATTTGTTGGGCATTCCACCTGTACATTATATGGCCTTAAAGCATCAATTATTGGAAGGTAATAGCTTTATGTCCTCTTATGTAGCTCCAATGTAAATGTCAATGTTCAGAAATGATATTTCATTTTGGGACTAACAAATCAGAGACTTAGCATATGGGGGATGAATGACTGGAACTGCTTGAAAGCTATCTAAACCTGAGAAACTGCAAACATATTTATATCCTTACAACGGAAAGGGGGGGGAAATGCGCCCCTGGGCATGTTTTAAGTGTCCTCCATCTTTTGGATAAACGATAATGCTAAGTGGGGGAGGGGAGGGGAGGGGAGGAAGAAAATGAAATGATGACCTTACAATAACAATCTCCCGATTCAACAGAGACCGAGCCTTCCATCACACCAAAATCATTTGCAATGTGTTCCGAGCAGAAAATTTTTATGCTGCTTTATAGCTCAACTGCTTCCTTATGGGTCATCAAAAATAAATAAAGGTACAACCATTTCTCCTGTCTGTTCCCCCAAAAGGCCTCAGATATACAACAACTGGAAAGCCACCAGCTCAACCCCTTGGGGTCCATCCAACATTGATAATGAAAGAAGAAAAGGGTTGGATGCATTTCTAACATTGTACGGCACCACTGAGACCATTTGCTCCACATTCATGGTCAAGTTTGTTTGATACCCCAGTTTAACGGAGGTGATGTAATGGGAATACAAACGTGGGTTGAATATTTCGACATTCACTCCCTGAGGGATATAACTCCTGACTTGCTTCATCTTTCTACAATAAGCAAGATGAGGGAAGATAATTTCTCCTTGTAGTGAGAAATAAAATTAGTTTGGGGGTGGTCACACTCAGAGAGACTGTTTTTTGTGCATTCTTGTTGAATATGTCAAATGGTGGGGACATCTCTGTTGCTTTGTTAATATCAGGAATAGCAAATATTGTAACGTTTGGCACCTCCATCCATCAACCCACCTCTTAAGTGCACCTTTAAGGCCTCTATGCTGTTTTTCCACTCTGTGGTCAATCTGAAAGTGAATAAACACCCCTTAGCCTATCTGAGAAACAAGCAGTTTAAGTATTCAGATGAACTCCGAGATTGTAGCAAGTTACAAAAAACACATTCTTGCCTCTTCCAAGGGGGCCTTTGGATGATTAGTGTTTTATGTTGTTTCTTGTTTTACTGAGTGCCTATATTTTCTGTATCCTCTTATATACTTACTTGCACACATGCATATATTTATATATTTATATGCTTATTTACATATATGGATTTATTACTGTTTTTCTTTGCATCTTATTTCCTATTTATGTTTATCTTATTGTTGTTCACCGCCTTGCCTTGCCTTGAGCAAGCGGGCAGTTTATAAATCATAAATAAAACTAAATAAATACCTCTCACTGCTTGCAATTAATTCTCTTGTACAATAGCCTAAGCATGACAAAGACTGAAAGAATTGGTCATGGTTAGAGTGGAGAAAAGAAGACTGAGGGGGCGATATGATAGGACTGACATTTAGTGAAAGACTTGTTTCCCTCATTTTGTGGATGAATGTTTCTGTAACTGTTACTAGCTTAGTTACTTCAGTAGTGGCGGAGGAGGACTTTGAAGTGAAGACTTACTCTGAGCCTTCTGCTGCTTCCTTATAGCTTTAGCCTCTATCCCATGCCCACTTAAATCCGCTGCAAAGTGCTCTCTGATGTGGAGCATAAAATCGTTCTCCCACGTCCTGCGGATTTAAGAAAAATAGTGTGACCACGCCCCCTGAAGCATGACTCAACATGATTTCCAAGTACTGGGCCTCGAGGAGGTAAAATTTTGTCGCTATTCTGAAGCAGACTTTAAACCGGTACATGAGCCCGGTGGGTACTCGGTAAATCTGCAGCAAGAAATGAGCGCTGCCAGGCAAATAGCCTTGTCTCTTTAAGAGCTGACAAGGCGCTTGCCGTAAAAAGCTGGGAAGGAGCCACCACTCAGGGGAGAGCCATTCAGCTTCTTGGGACAAGGGCACACCAAGGGTTGTCCCTCGGAGACCAGGCACCTCCCCAGGCACCTTCCCAAGCACAGGGGCTCCTGGGCACTCCAGCAGAGCGGCGACCTAAAAAGCGAGGGGAAGGGAAGGGAAATCGGGCAGGCGGTGAACATGGGGAGGCTTCGGAAGGCACCCCTGCCTGCAATGTGAGTGTCAAGTCCCAAGCCCAGGGCGCGGGAGAGGAGGCGAGACCCTCCCCCCCCCCCGAGTGCTGAGCTCCATGTCCGTGGAGAATCAAGGGCCACCTGTTACTCTGTGCACCGAATCCAGCCCTGCCCCGCTCCTGTTTCAGTATCTGTCATTGATTTTTTTTTTTAAAGGTCTTGGTATGTGGGAATGCAGGAACTGTGACTTGTACCATGTTGCTACTCCAGGGGAAACTCTGCATGAAAACTTGCAGTGCATTTTAACGGTTGTGGGATAACAGCCTTTGTTATGCATTCTGAGGCTATAACTGAGATGAATGGAAAAAGCAGTAAGTCTTGTTCCAGTAGCTGTGGGACTTATTTTATCCCATTTCTTGTACATCATGGAATGAAATATGTTCATTTCTTTCCATCTCTCTTTAAGAAACAGAAACTAAAGAGTTATTTTTTTTTAAAAAATGCAACTATATTGGTTTTTATAATAAAACTAATATTGAGCAGGCGGTTCAATGGTCCCTTCCAAGTCAATTATTCCATGAAGATTTCTATGAAATCGTGACTGTTTTGCAGGTGTCTTGAAAGTGTAACAAGTATGACCAATTACTTTTCAAGTACCTGCCAAAAAAATTCCATGGACATGGGGTCACGAAGAGCTGGTCATGACTGTAATGACACAATGTGCGCGTGCACACACACACACACACACACACACACACACACACACACACACACACACACACACACACACACACACACACACACACACACACACACACACACACACCAAAGCTCTGGATTATCTCTCCTGTATTTTGTTTGGCCAGTTGACTGGTTCGGCAGTCTTTTGCTGGCAACAATCAAAATGAAATGGATACTAGATCCACCAGCTAAAGGCATAAAACAATTTGCTTTAATAAAGGGTGGGAGAGGGTTGTGTTGACAAGGCACCATGGGTATCATTATCAGGAGGCATTAAAACAAGAAAGAGAAGAAATGTCCTTGACTGCATTGATTTAAGCAACCTGCCCCCCTTCCCCCGGCAAAAAGTAAAAATAAAAATAAAAATAAAAATAAATAACTACTAGCCAGTCAAAAGCCCCATTCCTGGCCAAAGAAGACCTTCCCCGTGCATTTTTGTGCTGTTTTTCGCAATGCTCAAACTCTTTTTGGAAGGAACTCCCAGGAACTCACAATAGTATTTCCAGCTGTCGTCTATGGTTTCATTTCATTTAAGCTTTATACCCACACCATCTTGAGTCTCGGTAACACTTAGACTCGGGGAGTCTAAGAGCATTTAAAAACAAACCCAGCTATCCATTCACACTCATGCAACATTATTAGTGAGGGCGAGAAGAACATGAAACCCTGAATATCTAAAAGAGTAGAAACCTGGATGTCAGACCAAAACAATAGTCCCTTCATGGAACCACAAGGAGGTCACGGGGGTCAGACGTTGCCAGAGGTCGCTTATATAGTTTTGACTTGTTTTCTGAAGACCAGAAGGGAAGCAACCTACCAGGTGTCCATAGGAACTGCATTCCATAGCATTGTGGCCACCACTGAGAAGACCCGGTTCTTGGACGTAGTTTTCCAGACTTCTCTAGGGGGAATATATGCAGATGCAAAACCAGGTGGCATAGGTGGGCAAACATAGGGAGGGATGTTCCATCAGGCAATGAGGTCTCAAACTATTAAGGGCTTTATAAATTAATACCAGCACTTGGGATTTTGCACAGACGCATACAGGGGGCCAATGCAGACGTCCATTAAGCGGATATGGTCTTATCGTCAAACACTCAATAGAAACCTGGCTGCTGCATTTTGCACCTTCTGTATCACTTCCAAAGGCAGCCCCACATAGAGTGTGTAGCAGAGGCCGATGGTACTTCCACAAATCCCACAGATGGTTAAATTCAGCATATATGTGTTATGACTTCTTCAAGTGCCATGTCCTCACAGAACGTTGGCGATCAGTAACCTGAACTGGTTTCTATCTAAAGCTAAAGTGTTGTGACTGGCGGGAAGAAAGAAAAGCAAAGAACAAGCAGACATTGTGTTGGCAGCAACTGAGAAGGAGAGCTTTCTCATCAGTTTAAAAGGTGAAGTTTCCCTCCCTTTCTTGAACAATACCACTGATTAAATAGGTGAAATCTCGTTGGGAGACCAAAAGTGAGGGGGACTGACATCCTTAAGGAAACCACAAGCTTGATTTTGCTAGAGCTGAGCAGAGCTCTTAATGGTAATATATTCTGGAGATTGCTCATTCATAGGGTCGCCTATGACATGAGTTGACAGCACTCTAATAATACCAAATTACAGAAGAAAGACCATTTTCTTTGGATTAAGAGCTAGCAATCTTGACCTATGCCCAATTGCATACAAAGGAAAGTATTGATCAATTTATACCAGTGTTAGAAAGCTTTGAGTAGAAACCTGTGCAATTTAATGAGACCAATGAATAGCAGAGATTTGCAAGGGCTGAAGCGTGCCCTTCTGAAGGTTGGAGATTGAATTTTAATTAAATTACAAGCACTGCTTGTTAATAGAACCGACAAAACATGCATTATTTGGCACAGATTCTTGTCTGCTTTGCACATGATTTTATGCCCCGGTCTTCAAAAGAGCCAGTAAGACTTCCCCAGAACTTGGCTCTCCCGACTGCCCCCCCCCCCGCCGCCTTTAATGCAAAATGAATCACAGTTCTTTTAAAGGCGAGCAAAGCGGCAGCCCTTTCAATTACAGTTCTATTTTATCAGGAATAAAGTTGGGAGCGTCTCGGTTTTAAGAATCGCCATCTTGCAGCACGTTTTTCAATCTTCCTGCAATAAACTATTGATGAAAATATACAGAACTACCCGGAGCTCCATTCAGCTGGGAGATAGAGCCCTGTGAAGGTTTTGCATTCTTTTGCCTACATTCTCTATGGGGGAAGGAGGGGAGGAAGCTGTTTGCAGAGGAAGAAATGAGACTGCTGCAAGACAGCAAACAGAAAGGGAGTGTTAGACCAGCTACCTAGTGTACTGGAAAATACATGTCTCCTCCTCTAAGGACATGCTTGTCTTTAAAGAAACTGACACATCCATATGACTGATTGACAACCCTGCTCTCGGCTTCTAGATCGATGACCAAATCAAGTTTGAACTATTTCTGAGGCCAAAAAAAATTGTTTAAGTTTATGTTATCCTTCTTTGGGCAGGATTGCCCTGAGAAGACAATCATGTTGGGAAAGACCGCAGGCAGCAGGAAACAAGGAAGACTGAATATGAGGCAGACAAAGTCTCTAAAAGAAGCCCCAGGGTCGGGTTTGCAGGACCTGAACTGAGCTGTCGAAGACAGGACATTTTGGAGAGCTCTCATTCATGGGGTCACCTTGAGTTGGTGGCTCCATGGCAGCACATGGCACAAACAAAAACAACCACTTAAAACATTTGTTGTAAATGGATGAACAAATGCAATGGTTTGTGTTCTGACTTGGCTTGGATTCTAAGCAAGCGTCACCATACCTTGTAGAGGCCGTGGCTGCAACCACAGTAGGTGCTCTCCATGGTGTAGCTCCTCAGCACCCCTATCTCTCGCCAGACCACAACTCGTGCTGTAGAGTCACGTGACTTCTCCACCAAAAAGCTGCAGCCGCCAATGAGAAATGCTGGAGCCACTTTGTCTAAGATTTTTGGAAGTGTCTGCAATAAAAATAAAATAAAATCACCCTCACCAATAAGAAAAGGTGTGTGATGTATTTAATCATCCATCCATCCATCCATCCATCCATCCATCCATCTATCCATCCATTTGTCATTCCTTCCTTCATTCATTGGTTGATTGGTTCATTCATTCACTTGGTCCTTGGTTCATTCATTGGTTCATGTAGGGGGCTTAAACACTTAAGCAGTGGTTTAGAATTATTCTTTCTTTTATTTAACTTGCATCTCCCTCCCCCCTCTCCTAGAAGCTGAGACTCGAGACAGGTCGCAAGAAGATTAAAACCAAATAGAGAGAAAACGCCATACACGGTTATACTGTTAAAACACAAATGAAAATGATTATAATATTAAAACTTTGTTGAATTGAAAAGCAATTTTAGGCACCTTGATCTAAAACTGACAGCACCAATTGGGCGGGGGTGGGTGGAATTCCTTTCATCAGCAATCAATGGCCAACAGGCCGTCAGAATGATAGTTTTCTTTGTGGTGGTGAAAGGGGGGGCAACCTGTCTTTCTTTGAGAGGAAGTTCCACAGCTTAGGGAGAAGCCACCAACCACCACCTTCACCTCCACCCCCCAATCTCACATCATCACTATCATAGCTGTAAGGGTGGCAGGTCTGCCAGAAAAGCCCTGTGGTTGAGGCCAGTAGTTGTGGTGCCAAGGGTTGGGAGTTCAAGCCACCACTATTCCCTTAGAGAATCTTATTTTCATAGAATCATTGCATCACTGAGTTGAAAGAGACACAAGAACATAAGAACATAAGAAGAGCCCTGCTGGATCAGGCCGAAGGCCCATCTAGTCCAGCTTCCTGTATCTCACAGTGGCCCCACCAGATGCCTCTGGGAGCGCACAAGACTAGATATCTGCCTCCTGATACCACTCCCCTGCATCTGGTCCTTGAAGTACCCCAGTTTTAAGCCTGGAGATGACACATCTCCATCATGGTTTGTAACCTGGAATGGACTTTTCCTCCAGGACTCTGTCCAATCAATCTGTCTACCCCAAGGGCCATCCAGTCCAACCCCCTGCCATGCAGGAACCCCCATCACAGTATTTCCGACAGATGGCCATCCAGCATCTGCTTAAAAACCTTCAAAGAAAGAGACTCCACCACCCTCCTTTGTGGCATGTTTTAAATTAAATTAAATTTAATTTTGTTTTTTCTTGGGCTGACCAGCTGGCCCGTGGGCCAAGTCAGTGCACTTATTTTTTATTATTTTATTATTTTTCATCCCTTTCCTGATCATGCCTGATTGGGTGGGGGAAGGGCAGGCTTTTTAAACTTTATTTTCCCGCCAAAGCCCCACACTCCAGCTGATTCGTGGTGTCTCTATTGGGGGGGGGGGGAAGCCTGCGGTTTTCCCTGCGTTGAGGGAGGGAAACCGCCAGCTTTTCCCCATACGAATGTATTGCTTCAGTGCATTCCTACGGGAAAATGAAAAACAAAGCAAACAAAACAGAAATTTCCATTTTTTTTTGTTTTGTTTTTCTTTGATGGGTCTGTTTATTATTAGTTTCATTCTGTAACAAAATAAATAACGAATAATGAAACAAATAAAAAAAATCATTTTGTGCCCATCTCTAGTCACTTGTATTTGAAAGACCTGGAGGTCTTGACGGCTTGAACGCAGATCTTTGTACATTTCCAAGTGAGCTAATAAAGGTATTCGCCCAAGAGAGATGCTGAATATTCTACTACACAGGGTCCTAGCAAGCTGCTGGTTTTCCCGGAGGGCCCCTCTGACATAAGAGCATTATGTCTTGTAACTCGCCACCCAAAATATAGAGGACACTTGACTTTGCCCTCGGCTTGCGGGTACGCCAGGAACATCCGGCTGCTCGCTGTGCAAAACACAGCGCAAGGTAAAGGTTTGATCAGAGCCACAGGGATTTCCTTATGTTCTTATACCCTTAGTTGGGATGGGAGAGAAATTTTAAGCCAGTCATTTATCCTTCCCAAGTGAATTACATTAACCAGGACACAGTAATTTTTCAGCTTGCACTCCGCTGTGAACTGGGTGCCCCACTGCTCCGTTTCAAAAATTGTGAGCAAAAATCAAACACGTTAAGGGAATTGGAGCCCTCAAATCATGGATGGCACCATTGTTCGAAAAACAGCACATACACTTCCATGTGTCTGAATGTGCAGGTGGCAATATGTACACATTTGTGTAGGGACTCTCCTCCCATAGATAGTGGCTCAGTGGACTAAGGCTTCCGAAAACTGTCGGCTGCAAAGTCAGCAGCTTGGCGGTTCGAATCCCAGGTGCCACACAGCGGAGCAAGCTCCCGCTGTTAACCCCAGCTCCTGCCAACCTAGCTGTTCGAAAGCATGTAAAAATGCAAGTAGATAAATAGGTACCACCCTAAAAAGCGGGAAGGTAAAACAGTGTTTCCTTGCAGCCATGTGGCCATGGACTTGCACAACACTAGCTCTTCAGTTTGAATACAGAAATGAGAGATGCCCTAAAGTTGGACATGACTAGCACACATGTGCTCCAAGGAACACACACACACACACACACACACACACACACACACACACATTGTAAAGATGGGAGGAACAACACCTGGCCACCTGCTAACAGCTCATAAAATAGAGAGGCTGCCTGTAATACTAGCTGTTCTGCTTTTTTACACCAATTGAAGATGGAAATCCATTACATCCTTCTATCTCTGTCTTTTTGTCTCAGGTTTTAAAAGAAAGCAAGACCGACTGCTAGATTTGATGCATGAAATATTCTACAGAATATCCATCACATGACGATTAAGCCACAAACCTTCTGGGTTTGGGTTGGGTTTTTACCTGAGCAAATGACGCCACCTATGGTTAGGAGAGTGAACAGAAGCATTTTACGAATTTGTCAGCTTTCACATTTCTTCCTTAACAGCCATCAGAGTCTGATATCCATGTCATCTTCTCCCTACTGTTAATGTTACTGAGTGATGTGAAGAAACAGCACCCACTGCTAGCTTGTAAAGAATACTGTTTGGACTCTTAGTGCCTGTAGAGTTTGGCTGTCTTGGTTTGACACAATAAAATTTTCACAAGATCTGTCTCTTTCAGGGAACAACAGGACAAAAAACGTCTCCAGCACACACACAGCTGGCCTCCCGTGTTTCATTTTTGAAACTTCCGGAAAAAAAACACCCATCTCTAATCCCAAGCATAATTGGCTTGAGTTCTTGCTTGAATCTTTTGACCTTGAGTTCTCATGACACCATCTTTCGAACAACACAGGATGGGAGAGAGATGGGTTCAATGCATGCCGATTTACATTAAATGAGTGTTGGTGTTGGCTGAGCACTATCATCACTCATCGGGATTCCCTCAGTTGATATGCTCTATGTTCACCACGTATGTATATTCCCACATATACACAAACACACAACACTTGGATCCAGTCTAAATTTACTGTGAAGTTCTCAACATAGGCACGCTGCCCTTGCTCAACTGATACCAAAGGCTTTGAGGGGGTGGGGCAGAGAACTGTAGGTAGATTTCCTAGTGGCATTTATCTCCTTAAGACAATAGAAATTGTCTTTATAAATCAACCTTTTTTATTTTAATTAAATACAAATGCTGGCAGGTAAGTGGAACACAAGTGTGTGCAGTGCTCATTTATAAACATTAGCAAATACGAATTTAATATTCTGTTTGTTCTAACTGTGTTTCTTAGGTCTCATGCTAATGGTTCTTTCCCCTCTGTTTATTTTCTCATTAATTACCTTTTAATCGTACATTTCTAAAAACCCAACAACAACAACAGAAAGATTCAATTGTAGCAATGTGTCAAAGTGTTTGCTGCGGAGAAGAAAGCTTGCTGTCTTGTTCTCAGATATATCCAAGGAAACCACTCAACTTTATTATCCATATCAGCGTTCAAAATCGAGTTGTGAGAAACGAAACATCCTCAAGTTTGAGCAAGGCTGTAATTGATTTCCATCTCTTTCTGTCTTCTCAAGAGATGGAAATCATGGGTCCCCATGAGATCTGGCTATAGAGTCAGAAATTGGAAGTTGAACATCCTAGAAGAGCCAGCCTGTGTATCCTTGGGCAAACTGCACAGTCCCAGATGAACCCAGAATGGAAGGGAAGGCAACGTCTGATTAGTCAGGTTGTTACATGGAGGAAAACCAGGAAGACATGCATCAGAATTCAGGCCTTCTTGGCTATGGCACCAGCACCATGGAAGCAGCTCCCAGTCTGAGCTGTGCCCACCCTGCCTACATTTAAGAGGCCACTCAAGTCAATGATCTTTAAATCCGTTTATGGCATCCTCATATGAACTATGGGGGCATGGTGGCTCAGTGGACTAAGGCTCCGAAAACTGTTGGCTGCAAAGTCGGCAGCTCGGCAGTTCGAATTCCAGGTGCCATGCAGAGGAGCGAGCTCCTGATGATAACTCCAGTTCCTGCCAACCTAGCAGTTCAAAAGCATGTAAATGCAAATAAATAAATAGGTACCGCCGTAAAAATCAGGAAGGGGAAACAGTGTTTCTTTGCAGCCATGCCGGCCATGTGGCCATGGATTTGCACAACACTGGCTCTTTGGCTTGAATACAAAAATGAGCACCACCAATAGAGTCAGACACGACTAGCATGCAAGTGCAGAGGAAAACTTTACCTTTACGTTTTACATATGCACCTGTCTATTTGTCCTGGCTGTCCCGTTACGATATATTCTTGATTCATTTGCCTAATGATTACTGATGGGTATGAACTGCCAGTTCGGTGGTTCATGACAGCTTGGACAATGACCCAACAGGTGTTGTGCTGTTTGGCACTCTATCTCCTTTAGTGGGTACCCACTCAGAGGCAGTGCCTGTAGCAGATGAGGTGGGGAAGCCAGGATGCTGTGTTCAAATTGGGCTGTCATTCAAATTGGCACAAACCACTGAATGTGGTTTGTGCTTATCTCTACTTGGGTCCCATCACACTGGGACTGTCCATCCTGACTAGAGATGGAAAGAAAGTTTGAAATTCCTTGTTCTTCATGATTCCCTCTGCCTTGACATGACAGGAACCAAGAATTTTTGGAGTCTCATTAGATGCTTTACCATCAGCAGTGAGCAAAACCTAGACATACTTTTCCCCTTCAAAGTCTCTAATTTCCCAGCTCATGTCTCTTTTCCTTTGACCGGCCCAATGCAAGCAGACAGTAAGCCTGGAGGGACAGGCTGATTGTTCAGAAAGATACCAACGACCTGCCTAACTGCTTCAAATGCTTCAAGAAAGCAGCCATCACCTTCCTCCTGGTGAATTTTCACAAGCCATCCAAAATGAGACAATTTGGGGTGGATTGCGGTAGATCTCTAGTTGCCTCATGTGCTACCAGAGGCATCTGATGGGGCTGTAGTGAGATACAGGAAGCTGGACTAGAGGGGCCCTTGGCCTGATGTACCAGGGCTCTTCTTGGGTTCTTAAATTCTTAACTGTGCAAAGAAATGTAATATTTCAGCCAAAGAGGGGCAATGCAAAACATTGTTCTCAGCAGTGCAAAAAATCTATGGAGGTCATGAGACCAATCTCTACCACTGAAAGCAGCAAGAATTAAAACAAAATATTGCAGTGCAATTGACTCACATGTGATGGCATGGCAAATAAAAATGTGCATGTTTAATCTCAGTTTAGCTCCTGGCTAATGCAAGTTTTCCACACGGTGCTAATCTTTGCCTCCTAATGAGAATGTTCTTGTTCACACTTCCAGCTAGTCCAGGCATTTTAAAGGACATTATAAATCACAAAAGGTTCCAAGGACGCCTTCTCTTCTCTCCCACGCATCTCAGTTTTCTGCCGGCTCTTCCCCTTTTTTCCAAAGGACACGTAATATTCTGTCCATGTGATGAATGCAATCTTGAGAGTTCCTCAAACATGTTGATACATCTCTGCAGTTTCTTAATGACATGTTTTGATTCCTTTTTTGTTGTTGTTGGCAGTGCTTGCCGTCTGAATTTGCATTTGGAGAGGAGATATGTGAGGCTCAGCCAAGGACAAAGGAAGACATTTCCTTGGAGAGCTTTTGGGGCAAAGGTATGTGATAGACAACATGGGACTTACCCTGTAACCAACATCCTCCGTGACAACGGTGGTGTCGACGGTGCATCCTGCCTGCCACAGGGTCTCCTTGATGCTACATCCATACAGGAACACGTTCTTCCGCTGGGAATGGCCGTGGAAGTCACAAAACACCTGGGGAGGAAAGAGAAGAAAGGCATTGTTTTGCAGCAGAGGGCTGAGCAGTTGCTAAGGAACAGCAGCATTTTGCCCAGGGGAATTGCTGTTGAAAAATCCAGAAACAGTTGCTTTCCTGGTCACCTCTGTAGAATAATAATAATAATAATAATAATAATAATAATAATAATAATAATAATAATAATAATAATAATAATAATAATAATAATAATAATAATAATAATCCTGGAACTGCAGAGCTACAAGGGATGCCACTCTCAAGGAGGATCGATGGGGATTTGAACTCCCAACCTTTGAGTCCACAGCCAGAGGGCTTAAACCTCTGGGGTGCCCAGCAGGTCAAGTGATGATCTTAGGACTGGAGGGCTAGAAGGGATCCTATCAATCATCTAGTCCAGCCAGAGTCAAGGAGGCTTAGTGGAGAATTAACCTCCCAACCTTCTGCTCTGCAGCCAGAGTCCTTAAACCACTGGGCTGTCCGGGTCATTGGAAAGTAAATTTGGGCTTAATTTGAAAATCTGATTGCCAACAGATGTACCTCAGAAGAAAGCTTATCTTTGGAGGCAAGGCAGGTTAATTATGAGGAAGGCCCTTTCCCTCAACATGACCACGCACTGGGAGACTGAGAAAAAATATCCTGGAAGATATTAGGAACCAAATGGAGCTGAGTGTCATCAGCACATAGGTGACAGCAAAGCACAAAGCCTTTCAGGTGGTTGTTTCCCCCCCCCCCCATGTATGTAACATGGGGGGAATCGGAGAACTCTGAGACTCTTCACAGGATAATGGTCAAGGTACTGAACAAGAGCCCACCTCCCCCGAGCATTGCTACCATTCACAAAGTGACAGCACACAAGGTAAAATCCCAGATGCTAACTCCCCCCCCAGTTCATCACTTCTCAGTCAAACACAAAAAAAGTATTCTGCTTATATACCGCCCCATACCACTTTGAGTAGTCTCTGGGTGGTTTACAGTTTTAATTACAGTAATGCAGGCTACACATTGCCCCCCACCCCAGCAAGCTGGGTACTCATTTTACTGACCTGGGAAGGATGGAAGGCTGGGTCAACCATGAGCCGGCTACCTGAGGTTGAACCACAGGTCGTGAGCACAGTTTTACCTGTAGTAACAGGCATTTAACCACTGTGCCACGGGGCTCCTTGGTTAAATCAATCATTTGGACTGTCTTTCAACCAGCATGAATGATAGGGAGCAGAAGAGGGTATCTAGACTACTGCCATTGATGTTAGAATCATAGAATAGAATCATAGAATCGTAGAGTTGGAAGAGACCTCAAGGGCCATCCAGTCCAACCCCCTGCCATGCAGGAACCCCATCACAATATTTCCAACAGATGGCCATCCAGCCTCTGCTTAAAAACCTCCAAAGAAGGAGACTCCACCACCCTTTGTGGCAGCATATTCCACTGCTGAACAGCTCTGTCATGAAGTTCTTCCTAATGTTCAAATGGAATCTCTTTTCCTGTAGTTTGAAACCATTGCCCCGAGTCCTAGTCTCTGAAGACATGGAAAACAAATCTGTTCCCTCTTCAAAATGACATCCTTTCAAATATTTAAACATAACTATCATATCTCCCCTCAGCCTTTTTTAGAGAGGCTAAACATTCCCTGTTCCCTAAGCCGTTCCTCATAAGACATTTCCTCCAGACCATCAA
Source organism: Phrynocephalus guinanensis (assembly GCA_037367245.1). Taxonomy (NCBI): domain Eukaryota; kingdom Metazoa; phylum Chordata; class Lepidosauria; order Squamata; family Agamidae; genus Phrynocephalus; species Phrynocephalus guinanensis. The sequence continues at coordinate 7,796,902 of CM074749.1, read as the reverse complement.
CAACTTTCAGGCTGCCCTTTGCTTTGTAAAGCTTTCTTCCTGCTGGCACTTTGGGCAAGACATTGTGGAATAAGACTGGAACGGAGGAAGAATTTTGAAGACTTGCATATCTCGTTTATCTTGAAAATCTTATTCAGGTTGCTATAAGCCAGTTCTGGCTTGACAGCACGTAACACCACCACCAAAACCCCTTCTTTCAATCAAAGTTCCCCACATCCCCAGGGAGAGGAGGCATTTAACTCTAGAGCATGTGTGCAATCTCAAAGGACAAGCTCCACCAACACTGCAATCACAGGGCAGTGGTTTTGCTCCTTTCTACATTCAAACTTTTGCTGGTTCATTCGCATGGGCCCTAACCTGCATGCTGCACAGCAGTTATGCACAGCTTGGTTTTCCTTTAAATTCCAAGCTTATCCTGTGCGATTTGAGGGAATGCCTAAGCATGCAATTATAGGAACAGTTCTTGCTCTTTGTGTACATCTCAGCAAAGCAAACAAGACCTGCCTGCTTTCCCCTCATCTAATAGGTCTGACCAATCTGACTCCTTAGCTTCTACGGTTGCCTGCAGATGCTCTCCTTCCTTGAGACCAGATACCAATTGCCTTTATCAGCAATCAATGGCTCCTATCAGATGGAAACATCAGAGTGTATAAGTGCAGGAGGCAAATATTGACCTGGGCTTTTGGAGAACAATCCATTGTCCTGTTGGGTGAGATGGGAAGTCAATACCCTTTGGTCTTCCATAACTGCCTCGTATTTCCACTATGGGTCCAAAGCACTCTAAATTAGGAGCGTACGGCTTATCTTTTTTATGAGATCAGACACCAATGTTCTGGGGGAAAAAACACCCCACAATGAAATGATCAAGGCAATTAATAGACAATCTACAGATGCCGGCCTTGACAGTTCAAAAGAGGTGAAGGAGAGATTGTCCTTGGACGAGTTCCAGCTCCTGTGCATTTTTATACAGTAACTTTATAGAGAAATTTGAGTATCTGTTTCTCTCACCCTTTTACCTTCCTTCCTTCCTTCCTTTGAACAGCCTCATGGTGGAGTGGTTAAAATGGTCTACTGCAGCCATAACTCTGCTCACAACCTGGAGTTCCATCCCAAGTAGCTAGATCAAGGTTTACTCAGCCTTCCACCCTTCTGAGATTGGTAAAATGAGTACCCAGCTTGCTGTGGGGGGTGTGGTGTGTGGCAATATGTAGCCTGAACAATTACTTGAGTTGTAAACTGACCAGAGAGTGCCTTAAGTGTTATGGGGCAGTATATAAGCAGCACACTTTGGTTTGCTCCTTCCTTCCTTCCTTCCTTCCTTCCTATAATTTTGAAAGAAGCTGTATCTAACTGTAGGTAGATACCTTGAAAACAACTTGGGAGTATGGCAGACACTGTACGCAAATGGTAAAACCTAACTATTGCCTCATTTATAGGTTTGCCAAGGGGAGTGAAGTAGCTGTTAGACCCTGATCTGACCCAACATGTGTCTTTCATTCTCCACTTATGAAGGATGGCCAGCCATTAAACACTGAACCCACTTCCCCTTGCCTCCTAGAGCTCTTTCCTGGCAGTGGCATCAGCCTGTGGTTTGCTAAGTTGAGCTTCTGCAAAGTGTGCAGTTACGCACCATCCATCCTGCTGGCACAGTTGAGTTTGGCCTTAAAGAAAGCGGCAGCAAGGAGGGGCCAGTTTTTCCTAACTCTGATATTTCAGTCAAGCATGGAAACCGTTCTTTGA
>CM074749.1:6961777-7094290 GCA_037367245.1 Phrynocephalus guinanensis | reverse complement strand
TATTTTCTGGTTTCTCTTCCCACCTTGTAGTGACAGCATTTTAACACCCACCCACCCTTTTGAGTGGGGATTCCATGTAGTCTGTGGGCATTGAACAAATTCATCTGAACATTGAAATTAATGATTGGATATGCTTTCAAGATGTGATGCAGAACGATACTCCCAGGAGAGGGAGATGAGTCCTCATTAGAAGCTGTCTGCATGAAGTTGCTATGGCAGTGAGTGCGTTTTGGAAGAGATTGTTCCCCAATTTCAGCTCAACATGGCTGTCTGCTCTTTGGGATGTGGCAGAGGTTTGTTCCCCGATCATATATTGCTTTGCTAGAGGAAGATGAGGTGAAGAACTATCATGACAGCACCTTGTGCACTTACACGAGAGTAAGTCTAGTTTAAATGGGGCTTTCTTGTGAGTGTGGATGTGTAGTGTTGGATTGCAGGATCTGTATGTCTGTTTCTGTAGAACAGGGAATAACATTGCATGGGTATTCTAGCCTTCTAAATAAGCTTCCCCAAGTAACCAGCTTCTTGAATGTTTAGTAAAGTTGCCGAGGAATGATAGGAGGAAAGAGAAATATGTGTCCCAATGCTGAGCAGAGAGGAATGAGTTCTTCCTACCCAGGGCTGTGGAGTCAGTAGATAAATGTTCCGACCCCGACTCCGACTCCTAAGTTTTTTTGTACTTCCGATTCCGACTCCGACTCTGACTCCCCGACTCTGACTCCTCTGTATTAATATGCGAATGTATTTTAGGCTAGGTTACCCATGGGCGCTGCGTAACAGCAGAACACAGCACTATGGAACGTATAAGCATTGCCGATCCTAATTGTGCGTTGCGTGCCATATAGTGAAGCATGCTTCTTCACGGTCACTTAGCGTGTTCCTTTTGCGGTTACGTGAGGTACTGCATGCATTGGGCTTTATTCTTACAGTAGAGAAGTCATTAATTATAGCTTTTTGTGAATTGGGACATTTAAACTTGCTTTTTAAAAAAATTCCAATCTAAATTTAGTAGGAGTCGGAGTCGGAGTCGGTGCATTGTTTGCCGACTCTGACTCCGACTCCAGGTACCCAAAATTTCCTCTGACTCTGACTCCTCAACTCCGACTCCGACTCCGACTCCGACTCCACAGCCCTGTTCCTACCTCTTGCAGACAGTGTGGTTCACGTGTTGGTTGCAGAACACAGCAGAATGCTTCTTATCGGCCAGACCATAGACTCGCCTGCCTGAAATTCCTGGTTGCCTCTAGTGACCCAGGCTAGTGACTGAATATGGGGACTGAGCTACAGCTTGTTGCTTTTGATGTATTTTTTGCAAGATGGGAAAAGTTATTTGTCTTTGGGCTGCAGTTTCCATAAATCATACACTCAGCATGGGAGATTTGGGTGGTGTCTCAAATGTCTCTTTTGTATGTTGTGGTCATGTTTCATTGCCATTTTTTGATCCAAAATCCATTCCTACTTCGATGAATGAAACAATATTATGAGTGGTCCTGGTTGTGTCTGCTAGCCACTGTTTGCTTCTGTCAGGATGATCGGATATCACAGAATTGTAGGGTTGGAAAGTTGAGGATGTATCTAAGGGTCACTGAGTCCAGGTCCTAGACCTGTAGGAAATCCAACGCTAAAAGCATCCCTGTCGGTGGCTCATCCAACCTGTTTGAAAACTTCAGAAGAAGGAGAGTCCACAACTAAAGTGAACCAAGTTTAGGAACTCCTTCCTAATACAATGATACCTTGTAGACATGGGCACGACCAGAAAAAATGACGTTTTGAGTTTTCGTTTGTCAGAACGGGTCCGTTTCGGGTCGTTTCCGTTTGTCACGAAATTTTTCAAAAATTTGTCGTTTCCGTTTGTCGTTTGTCATTTCCACCGCGATTTAGCGCGATTTGACTTCCCAGAGCATAGGGGCGTCCTGCAATCAGGGCCAGTTCTAGGTGTTTTTGCGCCCTAGGCGGCGGGCGGGGCGGGCGGGCGGCGGGGCGGGCCACAGGCAGGTGGCGGCGCGAGCGGACGGGCAAGTGGGCAGTTAGGATATCACTTAGGATAGAGGTTCTGTTCTTGGCTTGCACCCCAAATGTGTGTGTGTGCAAGCAAATTGAAGTTGGGAATAATAGAAAATAAATGGTAGTATATAATATATTTTTAAAATAAATCCACACCTCCCACTCCCAGTCGAACCTCCCCCTTTATCCAATATCAGAAAAAAAATCCTCACAAACTGCCAGAGAAGATATAAAGAATAAACTGCTATTCCCTTCAGCAGACAAAGCTGCAAGGAATCAAAGAAATTATTTTCTAAATTCAATTCCCTCCCTGCCTGCCTAACTTAAATCCGAAAGCCTCCAGCCTCCCTCCTCAATCTCGATCGGATCACACCAGCACCAGCAGCCAGCCCTCCTCCCTCAACCACATCCATACACCCAACTGCGATTTCTGGAAGGTGCCTCGGCTTTTTATGCCCTCTGAGACATCCAGAAGTGTCAGTCAAAAACCTGGCGATGCCATTGGTGGAATGGTTCATACAATTTGCATGGTCCCATCCCATGTCCAGCCCAAATGGGCAGGTCTAAAAAAATAAAAAATAAAATAAAATCAAATAAAATCAATACGTTTTATTGCTATAAAAAACCCACTGCTGCTACTATTAAAATTCAGGCATTTAAAATAAATAAATTTCACATGTTTCTGTAGTGATTTGGTGTGTTTTGACCACGATTTCAAAAGAAAATTTCGGTCACCATTTTGGATCCCCCCCCCACCGCATGGCATGGCGAGACGACGAGGATGACCCCACCCCCCAGCCTGGTGTAAGCAGCCCAGGACAGGAGAAGGGGGGGGAAGGCCAGGGACCCCCCAGGAACCACCCCTCTGGTAGGTGGCAAAGCCTCAGGCAGGCATATTTTCACCTGCTTTTTTGGCCGGGAGTCGGGTTTTTAAAAAAAAAAAACTTTTAAAAACTTTTTCTGTGCTTTGCATTGGGCGATCGCTGCGATGCCACAAACGGAAATGAAAAACCCGACCAAATTTTTCTTTTTTCGGTTCGAGTTCGAGTTCTGACGGCTTAATTATCGTTACCGTTTGCATTACATAACGGAAACGATAACCGAAAACGGAAACGACAATTTCGCCGAGTCGTGCCCATGTCTAGTACCTTGTATAAAGGAATTAATTCATTCCAAATTAAATTCTATTAAACAAATTTTCCCTTGTACACATTTTCCCTAGGAATGCATTGAAAACTGATTAATCCTTAATTGCGACCGTTTTTTCTGTTATACGGATTTGCCCCATAGGCAATTCTGTTAAGCGATTTTCCCCATCTCTGGAATTTTTTTCCTTTAAGCAGATTTTCTGTTAAACCGCTTGTTATACAAGGGTCCACTGTATTTACTTGGAGGCTTGTAATTAGAACCCCCTGGTTTACATTAGAGCTGAGCACAAAGCACCAAACGGGTTGGTCGTGGTGGCTCCCCCTTGGGATGAACAGGTGTTTGGCAGTTTGCAGCCCCACCCCCTCCAGCAGGCATCCACTCAGAGGTGGCGCTGTGGCATCCATGCCCCGCCTCCTCCAGTCACTGCCTTTGAGCAGGCTCCCAGTAGTGAAGGTGATGCTGGGAAGCACTGAACACCTGTTTGTCTCAAGGCTGAACCACCACAAACCACCCAACTGGTAGTTTGTGTCCATTTCTAGTGCACATCCTTCCTTCTAAAGCAGGGGTCCTCAACCTAAGGCCCCGGGGCCGGATGCGGCCCCCCAAGGTCCTGAATCCGGCCCCTGGGACCAATTGCAACCCCCACCGACCCCCTGTTTTGTGAGCAAGCCAACCTCTGCAGCTGCTTTTGGACTGTGATCCGGCCCTGAGTGGTGTCTGGGTGGTGGTGGACCGGCCCGCTGTTTGAAAACTTTGAGGACCCCTGTTCTAAAGCAACAAAATATAAGCTTGCTCCTTCTTCCATGTGGCAGTCTTTTGGATATTTGAGGATAGCTGTTGTATCTATCACCTCTAATCTAGAGTGGTACCACTTAAGACAAATATTTCGTAAAGCAAAAAACTCGTAGGAAGATTTTTTTTTTCGAGAATAGGCATGGTTTGCATGACAAAAAAAAAATCTCTATGGGATGCTTTGAAAAACAACAACAACCACCCTGTTCTGCATGTAACCAGGAAAAATACCCAGGTTATTTATGTCTTTATTCTAGCCTCCAGAATGGATTAATGCATTCCTGTGGGAAACCACTTTTCATAAGACAAACGTTTCATAAAACGAAGCAACCCATAGCCTCTAGAACAGATTACCGGTAATCCATTTTCAATGCATTCCTATGGGAAACTGCATTTCATAAGGCAAAATTTTCTTAAAACAAATTGACCTGTAGAACAAATTAAATTTGTTTTAAGAGGAACCACTGTACTTTGGGCAAAACGTACCCAGATTTCTCAACCATTCCTAACGCACTTCAGTTTCCAGGGTTATCTGGAAGTTGAGTCATGGCAACTGGACTTCTTTTCTTGAGAGATTGAAACGTTTTGCTGCTCATCCAAACAGCTTCATCAGTCCACTTGCCATGACTCAACTTCCAGATAAACTCACCTGGATGACTAAGAATCTTCACAGGCAGTTTCTAGGGTTGCTTTTTTTAAAGCCTCTTGGTCACCCTTACCTAGAGGTGCTCCAGGCACTTAATATCCTTCTTAGACTGAATTAAATGTAGGGTCTTCTGCCTTAAGGATGGGTCACCAATGCTTGCTTAAGGTCATCCATATTATTTAGCTCTTGGTGTGACAGCTGACGGGGCGAGCACCAATAACTCATAAAACTTTTGATATATATTGAGGTACGTAAACAAATCATGCCTACAGACAGTTTATAAAAGGTTCTAGACCAGGGGTGGAGAATGTTTGACCCTCCAGATGTTTTAGACTGCAAACCCCAGAATTCCAAGCATCTTTTGCCAATGATAAAGGACTGAGAGAGTTGTGGTCCAAAGCATCTGGAGGGCTGAAGTTTCCCTACCTCTGATCTAGGCAAACGTGTCCACAGAAATTGCTAGCTCACAAATAGGTATCACCTTGCTTCCTGAAACATATATGGAAGTCTTTTTATAGGATACTGATAACTATCCTTTTTTTATAAAGAACTTTTCTAACTGACACCTGTGCTTGACCCCTGGTTCCCTGGATGCGTGACTGTTTGCCATTGGTGACTAGTTGACTGGTAGTTTGCAAGCCTAGATAAATATTGTGAAACTGGCTACAGTTGTTTGTTTGTTTGTTTGTTGTTGTTGTTGTTGTTTTAATGATATTTAGAGGTTTAAAGGACAGGGAATGTCCTGCAATATTCCTTTCTTGGGCCTGGGTCCTGTTTTTTTTTTCTCTTGACGTGTGGAATATAGGATTTGCTGGGATATAATATTTCAATGTTACAGGCAGAGCATGTAATATTGTATTGACTGCAGTTATTGCATAACTGTAAAATTAGTAGAAAGCTCCCCCCACCCCGCCTTGAAGTGTTGCCATTTCTTCGGAGTGTATTTGGCAGCTTGCGTTATATAACTTGCCCATCTGAATCAAAGATTCAGTCTCCGAGGAACTGAAATCTGAGGAGGGTGCTCGTGTTCATTTCAGGCCAGGAGCTCCCTGTATCTCTGGTCTCACATCAAAGAAATTCTGCAAAGCTATTTTTACTTCTCCCTTTTGCACCCACCTACACACTCTTTGGTGACTGATGCATGCAGCCTGCTTTCTTTATCTGCTTGGACTGCATTTCCTGTCATGGATATAGGGAGTTCTACCCAGGAGAGGTCTGAGAACAGGGGAGCAGGACACATGCCCTCAAGGGAGCTTCTGATACTGTCCCCTCCTTTTCTCACACAAATGACCCTGTGAGGTAGGCCTAGATAAAAGTGGAAGGAGTTGTCCAGTTGTTGACTCAGTCAACAAGCGCTGTGGCACAACGCAGATTTGAACCTGCCCAGTTTTGTTCTGACCCCCTCTAATTCCTGAGCCACCTTGGCTTCATCTGCCGTGGTCTTGGATTTTGTCATAGGCATCTCTTGAAAGCTGTTGGGCTCAGAAGGTCCATGACAGCCATCTTAGAATCATAGAATAATGCAGCTGTGAGGGGCCTATAAGGCCATCAAGTCCAACGCCCTTCTGAATGTGGAAATCCAAGTCAAAGGAGAGCTGACAGATGGTGGTCTAAATTTCTCTTGAATGCCTCCAGCGTTGGAACACTCATCACCTCCTGAGAAAATTGGTTCTGTCGCTGTACTACTCTAACAGTTAGGAAGTGTTTCCTGAGATTTAGCTGAAATCTGGCTTCCTGTAACTTGAGCCTATTGCTGCGTGTCCCACACTCAGAGATGATCAAGAACAGATCTTGACTGCAATACACGTATTTGAGATATTCTATCAAATCAAAACCCCGCTGTCTTCTTTTCTCAAGGATGGAGATTCCCAGTTCTTTCCATCTTTCCTTCTATGGGTTGGTTTCTTTGATCCTTCTCATCTCCAAGCCACGTTGGCTTCATTTGCAACTGTCTTGGGCTGAGAAGGTCTGTGTCTGCCATCTTGCAGAGCTCTTGTTGGTTGCATTGAGGAAGATTGCAGAAGAAAAGCTTGTGAGTCTCTAGGGATCACTTCTGCCTCCCATCCAAACCTTGGTGGGTTACACCTCCACCGTGAACCCTCCAAAAACAACCTATAGCCATTATTGGAGCTATACCTAAATTTGTTGGACCAGCAGGCTGAGCTGGTGGAAGACTGCCTGATGTAGATTTGTGGTTGGCATATATAGAGTTAGATTTCCAGGGTTACGCCTGGGACCCTACAGACACAGTTGGCATCTCTTCCATTTTGCTGCTGTTTTCAAAAGACATTTCATGGCCGGGGTGGGTGGCTTTGTGTAAAGTGGCATCACCTGGATCTTAGCAGGAACTTTTGAGTTGGCAGGGGCTGAGTATCATGAGTGTGGGCTGGGCAGTTGAATGAAAGTGAAATGCTAGTATGCTGGGTGCAGGGTGAAAAACTGGGTTCCATCTACACCAATTAATTACGGGTGCCTTTTGTTTAGATAATCAGGAGTGGCTTTTCCCATCTCCATTGTTTTCTGCTCAGCACCGTTTTTGAAGGCTTTAGGATGCCTGAACTGAAAACCCAACATGAAAGAAGAGGAAATGTTTACCTTTATGTATGTTGCATGGAACGAGTGCCTTAGTTCAAAGGGGGGTGGGTGGTGGGATGGCTAAAGACGGTGCTGGTGCTGATGGAACAGGCTTGGCGCAGAAAAAGAGGAATGTTAGCAAACTGGTGGGCTGGGCTGAGCCCAGGCACCCACATCTATGGAGCTTTTTCTCCAAAGCAGAGTCATGTCTCTCTTCACTCCCTTCTTCCTTTACGCTTCTGGGGATGGTTGAAGCCAGGCGAGGGCGTGGGCACTGCTTCGTTGGGAGCTGGAGATGCCACCATCAGCAAGGAACACAACCAGCACTGCAGCACAGTTGCTATGACTTCTCCAGGGTTGTTTGTTTGTTTGTTGGCTGGCTGGCTGGCTGGCTATTGTGGCACGGGAGTAGGAGCAGGTAAGAAGTTTGTTTGCCATGCCTTTTTAATAACAATTGGCCAGAATCTGTAAATTACCTCCTAATTGGAAAGGGCTTAAGGCTTCAACCTCTGAACAAACATGCATGGGGGAAATGCCTGAGTGGGCTTCCAGGTTGGGCCAGAAGTCTGTAGAACACAGCTGGATGTCCATGGCAGAGGTTGGGGGTTGACCCAGTGCCCTTCTGGTATGCTGTCCAGGATTCCTCTAACTCTTGTCTCTTTGGAAATAATGTTGCTGCCAAAATCAACAAGGCTAATGTTGGATATACATTAGGAACCTGGTACAGTATCCGTTGGGGATCAGGTCCAGGCCTTCTCGTGGATAACAAAAACCATGGATAAGAGAGAACACTGGGGGGGGGGACCCAAACCCCTGTTTTGCGACAGTAGCGTGCTTTATAGCTGCTGTTTGTGACAGTAGCTTGCTTTGCGGCTGCTAAATATCATTCAATTTCCCCCCTCTACCAACCATGGATAACTGAATCGGTGGTTAATGAATCACTGGATATGGGGTTCCTACTGTATAGTGACTACATAGGATGCCTTTTAGAGGTTTTAGCTGGGAAGGAGCTGCAATGGCTGCTAATCAACTCAGTAACAACCAATAAGTCTCTCTTGACCTCAGGTTCTTTTCCCCATCTATCTCTTTTGTTTTCTCCAGTCAGTGTTCACTTAATGTTCTGTCAGTGTGTCAGAAGAAGTGAACAGTTGAAGTGTTCTCTTAATTAGCTATCTAACCAGTTAGTTGGTCAATAACAAAACAAAGTTGTTAAGCTCAGTAATACTGTAGTAGCCCTGTATTCATGGGCAATTGCTTCTGGGCCTCCCTGCCGATACTGAAATCCGCAGATAAGAGTGAATGCACTTTGCAGCACTACTGGAGGAGTGATCTGCAGCAGCATGATATTGGAGCAGACAGCCGCAAAGGTAATTTGCTTTGTGGCTGCTATTTGTGACTGCAAATTATTTAATTATTTTTAGTGGCCAACTGCAGATAACTGGATCAGCTGATGCCAAATCAGTAGATATGGGGGTACTACTGTCTAACAAGTTCACCTCTCCACAAAGTATGATGTTGTTGTTTTTTTATAAGAGCTGTGAGTAAACTGAACCATTTTATTCATTTTCATGACCAGAGTCTCTGGTTGAATGTATTGAATCAATTGGTGCCAGTTGAGGTAGACTTTAAAAAAGGAGGTGGTCTGCTAAGGGACACTGAAGTTCAAACTGCTTTATAGGTTCCTTCTGGAACCATTTTTATCTCTTGTGTAATGAGAAGGAAAGTTGAATTCATTTATCTAAGCCCCCTTTCTCCTCACACCAACCTCTAACAAATCACCCCTGCTAGTTCACATCACAACCATATACATATGCAGGACAGCAGTGCATTACACGAGCATATTAAAAAAAACCCCCAAAACCTGTCAATATGGTGCATAAGTATAAATGTTTACCTTTTATTAACAAAGTCCTGCAGAAATGATTTCTTGGCTGCCTGAACTTGAGAAGTGAGCATATCAAAAAACCGCCCTGCTCGGATGATCCAGCCAGCTGGTGCATATTTACCTGGAAGTAGGTCTCTCTGTTTGTTCCTTAGGAAGCGTGTATTGGATTTTAGCCTAAAACTAATTGCATTTCCTTAGTCCACTTCATCATCCTTCACTAACTGTATTTAACTGCCTATTGTGGGCATTTGGGCTTTAACCAACGTCAGCGAATTGATCAAGAATCATCAGAAATGAATGGATCGGATAACTTGCAGCTATGAGAACCATCTGGTGTCTGGCAGGAATTTGAGGTCTGAGGTCACGATACGCGCTCTTGGCCCCATCACCACCTGCCCCATAGTTTGCTCTTCACCCCATCTCCTCCCACCACCTCCTGCCCCCGTATTTGCTAAAAACCCAAAACCCGAGTTGCATGCCAGGCAAAGCTCTCGGACTATTTCAGGGGAACGTTTCCTACTCAGCCACACAGGCAGCAAGGAGCAAAGCCCTGTAATGGCACAGAGTGAGGAGAGCGCGAGACCAGCCGTGTTTGCTGCATTTGATGGGTTAACTGTTGGAAGAGTTTTCAGATTGCGTTGGCTCGGGGCTGTCTTAAAATTGGAGTACTTGACAGGTTTCCAGACGCTGCTCTGAAGAATGAAAACAAGGTGAGTTCTGCAGGGTGAGGCTGCCGGTTTTTATAGATTTTTGCAGGTAAACAGCTCCATGCTTGAATAATCGTAGACTGACCTAGATCAAAGTAATACTTACATGTTATGGGAAATGAAACAAAATGCACTTTCAGGGCTCCTTCTGGATCTGCAGCAAAGATGCCAAGATCTAGTTTTGAGTTTCATGCTGGGGATTTCAGAGCTTATTGGTTTTTTTAAACTGCTTGTAGTGAAGTAAAGCCATGGAAACAAACCATCTGTCTTTTGCAGATACCAAATTATTATTTATTTTAGTATCTTCATTTCCAACGGATGCTGCTATACTTCTTTCAATGTTCATATGTTAGAAGATACAATAATTGTAATTCGCAGTTAGTCCCAGTGCCTTGTTTATTGTTACTTAATATACTGGCATCAATGTGTCAGAGAAATCAAAAATGCAAGAGACATCAACTTCAGCCCCCCCCAATCTTCTTCTCACTAAAAAGACCGTCTGTAGAAGAAAAACTTAGAACTTCATTTTCCCCACTAATGCATTTAATTAATTGATTGCTTCATTTCATACTAGACTGTTTATTTTCTAGACTTTTTGTTTGTGCAATTGCTGTGAAAAGAATGTAGGTTAAAAGTTGCATGGAGAGTACAAAGATTCCTACAAGGAAAAAGCATCTATAATATTTTATGGTATGTCTTTTAGAAAGCTTATTTTTTAACGCTATGCCAAATTCATCATCAGTTTTCTCTTTTTTATTCCACGTTTTGAAAATGTGTGGTAGAATATGGATGTTTCAAGAAGCATGGACAGCTCCTTGGCCTTTTCCCTCTTTTACAAGCTTTTTTTTTTGGGGAAGTAAGAAAAAATTGTGGGAAAGGTGCAGGACGATGACAAATGAGTGACATCTATTGAGCTTCTCTTGCAATTATGTGCATGTGGTGATACTTCACAGAGAGTTGGAAGAGTTGGAATCTACTAGTAGACTTCCAGATGGTTTCTAGTTTGACAATATATTGAAGTCCATTTTTAAACAGCATTTTTAAACAGCATTGACCGAAGGAAGGGTGAGTCAACTGAATTAGCTTGTTGAAATTGAGAAAACCTTGTGGAATATAGGAGTAATTTATGAAGCAATACTTCTGAGAATTTCTTGACCTACATCTGAGATGGTCAATGGATTCCTGGTCTAACCAAGGATGTTCTGCTGTTTCGTGCATATGGTTGTTGAATTTTGGAACTACAAATGATAAATGGAGTCTAAACACTCTCCTTGCCATTGTAGACCATTTCAAACATCTGCCCAGGGCAGGGAGTGAGAAGGAATGGGGTCTGTTTCCAAATAATGTCGTGACCACTCTTGGGTGGGGGCTTTCCACTTAACAGTCGAGACCTTTCACAAATGCTTAGAAGTCTTGTTGAGTTTAGTTGGTGCATGTATGTTGGATTGGAGGCTCAAATGCTGTTTATTTGGTTTTCACCAATAGTGAAAGTGAAGGGTAGGAAGGGGTGGAATTTTGATCTGCTTTGACTGAAAGGGGCCATATTTGTAGGCCTGCACAAATCACATTGTGCGTGTGATCACATTATTGGCATCTAGTTTTATGTTTCCACTTATTCTTCCTGGTTAAAGTTTGCTTCTGCTACTTCTGGAAGAAACTCAAAATTCTATTCCAGTTGCCGATGTAGGTTGTAAATAAAATGTGTTTCATTCTTTACATTTAAAATGAATTTAGCACATGTTTAGATATCCAGTATGGTACCGTGGACAAAGTGATGGATTCAGGACACTTGGGTTTGGATCCCTCCTCAGCTGTGGAACTGTCCTGTTCTAGGATTGGAACTGATGAGGCCATCTATATCTGACTTACTTTAAAAGTTTTATTAGGATTCTTTAAGTTGACTTCCATCTTGATGGCATAGTATATAACAACTCACATTTATCTAAGAGTGCGATAGGAAGACATGAACTGCACCAAGGGTTTCTGGGTCAGACAGGAGTGCAATTTCCTCGGCACCCTATGATTGCTGGGGAATGGATCCCATTGGACCATTACACCAGTGATCCACAGTGCACTCCATTTCTCTCTGTGTTGCCACCCTTAGAGAGGTGCACTGACCCTTCTGCTGCTGTTTTCTTTATTTCATGCAGTCCATGAGAAGTCTGAAGACTAGAGGTTTCTGGTCCTGTGGAGATCCCACACATGAGCAGAAACCTCTCTTCATTTTGATCCTGCGATGGAAACGATAATAGGCGTGTTTGGGAAACTGAGTTCAGTAGCGTAGAGGTTCATTTCAGGGGCATGGTAGAAAAGTTGGAGGGCAGGGCTGCCTCACATGGCTTAGAGGACAGGTCTGAGCCATGGAGTCCTGCCAGGGCAATGAATATCGGACATCCCTGACCGCTAGATTGGGCAGACATGCCCATCTCCGGCTAGTTGCAGGTCCAGTCCGGTGGCCCTGTTCTTGAACGCTTATGCCATGTCGGAAGCCTTTTCATCCGCTGTGCATGTCTGAACCTCTGGAAGCTGAGATTGGGGCATCCCCCTGACTTTGACAGATTGTCCTGTCCTTCACACCTTCTGAGGGTTGCTTGGAGTGGGGGGTGGGTAGGATCATCAGTGCCTTCTAATTGAACAGTGTGAATCCCTGGAGCCATCTCACATGGCTCAGCCACTTGAGCTCGGCATTGAATAATTGACGAAGCTGGGCTTTTTTTGGTAATCTAATCTGTGCCATTCAAGAGGCTTTATGGACAGCAGCTAGAGATTGATCCAAAGGTCCTCGTTTCTCCCTTTGAAATGCATGGAAACACCTCCCGTGCTGCGGCTGCTCCTTTTGGCGATGCGGACGATGCAGGACTTGATGGGGGCCACGGTTCATGTGCTTTCAAGTGGCTGGTTTCACAAGAGAAGCAGGGTGGATTGGATTTGAAAGAAAGCAATGGAAATCATTGTGCAGGCCCCTCCCCTCAAAATCCATGCAGTTTTAAAAAATGAATTGGAGTTGGAAAATTTAAATGAGGATTTTAGAAAAATAGTTTTGATTGAAAAGAAATTATCCACTCTGCAGTGATTTAAATTGTGTTTTTCATCGAGTCCACGCTGTACGGAAGTGTTGAAATCTTGCAGTGCTTTGCCGGAGGTGAGGTCGGGTGGCAATTCTGCACACTCCAGAACTTGAAATGATCTTGCATCACATTAAGTCGTTTTGTCTGTCCCAAGCACTCCTGACTTCACTGAAGAGTAGAGAGATGTGAAGGCCTAGAAAAAAAAATGAAAAAAAATCATGAAGCCTTTTCCCCCCACCCCTGAAAAATGGGAAGAAATGAAAAAATAAATAGAAAAAAATACTTATGGAATGTTTTATTTTAACATAATGAATAAAATATTTTAAGACAGAGTGTTCAAATATTTTCCAAATCATTTCTAAAAAATATCATTGAAACTTAGTTCCACTCCCTTCTATACATCCCCCCTTGAATTCTTTTTATGAGAATGAGGTTTTTTCCATGCTTCAATATTTCTGGAAATTTTACATCTCTACTGAGGAACAATATATCGGGGTTTCCGTCTGGAGGTGCTGAGAATTGTACTCTGAACCTTCTGCATAGAAAACGTGTGTCCTCTACCTTTTCTACCTAACATGGAGCACAACGCTTTTAGATCCATATTGCTCCAGCCATTTCTTTTCATTTGAGCACCGACATGTATTTTCTCCTTTCACACAGAAATTGATCTGGATGTCCAGGAGATCACAGTGTGTATACCCCCGCTGGGAGGACGGAGGGTCAACTGTGAGGATAGTTTTGGCCAGCCCTTGGGTGGCCTTGGATAAGGCATGATTCCATCAGACTGAGGGTCACATCCACAGGGGTGCAACCTAAATAATGCAACATGGATATGGAACTCGCCACTGAGTTCCATTCCTTCATGAGAAGGGAAGTGCTTGTTGTAATCGCCCTTTCAACTGAGGATGTGAAATTGCAAAAAAGGCTTTGTCCTCATCCTAACATGGGGGGGGGAGGAGATATTTTTTCTGACATTGCTGAGCTTATGATTTTATGCAAATCATATCTTTTGCACAAAATGCACAGTATGTGCACTTTGCACAGCTTAAACAAGGCTACAATTGCTGATGTCCTGTTAAGGGGGTTTCTAAGAATCTGAAGCATTGGATGGGTTGTTTGCATCATTTTGATTGATCAACCAGTTCTTTTTTGTTTGTTGCTTTTGTGTATGTGTGTGCCTATGTTTTGAACACTAAAGGGAAGGGAGCCAGGTTTATGCATATTGATGTAGGGACATTGCATGCAAAATTCCAGAACTCTTGGTAGAGATTTTGTGGAGAGAGAGAGAGAGAGAGAGAGAGAGAGAGAGAGAGAGAGAGAGAGAGAGAGAGAGAGTGTGTGTGTGTGTGTGTGTGTGTGTGTGTGTGTGTGTGTGTGTGTGTGTATTCATTCATTCATTCATTCATTCATTTATTATAACACTAATTCATTTATTATAACATTTATTATAACACTCCTCTGGTAGCAGGGCCACTCTTATTTATACAGTTTCCAACTGTATAAATAAGCATTTCCCCCCCTCATTCTGTTAGCCACCTTGGGTCCTTTTTCCAAGGAGAAAGGTGGGGTAAAAATACTCTAAAATAAATAAACCACAGATAGAGTGTTCCCTGTTTTCCATTGCTCACAGAGAGTGCCATGGGGCTTGGAGATTTCTCACTGAGATGTCCCACTAAGTGTCCATTGCACCCCTACACTGACATGTTTCAGCTGCAGAATTTGCTAGTGTTTCTGAGCTTGATTTATCCTGTAGGTCCACTGGTCTATTTTGTAGTCTCCTCTGAGAGGTGGTAGCGTGTCTTACCCCCAACTAAGATCTGAACTTGGGGACCTTTTGTACCTGAGGTATTGACTCCACCTTATGCTTCCTCCAGGTTTGGAGAGACAGCATAACCTACAGCCAGGAAGAATGATGGGCTAGGCAAGGTAGACATAGGCAAGCTGCTACCTTGTAAGCTCTTGCCTATAGGTAGAATTGACGTTATTTTCTTTTGTGAGATATTCCTGTGGAAAGTACCTTTGGGCTGAATTTAAGGAAGTTGTTTTACTCCTTCATTTTCATATCTTTCTTTGAAATGGGTGTGGGTGGAGGACCTTGTCAAGTAGCCATGGTGAGCCATAAGATAACAATTTACTATCTTTTATAGAGTGAAGCTCACCTGAAAGCAGACACACCAAGTGTTATTTGAATTACAAAATAATATTTGTAGTTAGGAAGGAGTGAGGGAGGTGAGAGGGAACTGAAACACAGACAGTGGTAATTATGTTTATTAACGGTGACTGTTTGCAGAACAGTTGCTGAATGGTAGTTACAGTAGAAGTCAAAAATTGCATTAGCCAAGACATTTTTACAAGTGTATCCAGTGTATTCCCAAGATGTTACTATGTATCCAGCTTATGCACCTTTCCCCCCCTATTTTCTCTAGGTTTGTTTTACTGTTACTGAGAAATACCTTTATAGGCTACTAGTAAAATAACAACAACAAAACATTGTTATTGAGAAGTGCCTTCGTGTGTTTCATTATTTCACTTTTTTTGATTATATGCAAGTAAAATGCGTGAAGGTAGAAGGTGGCATATATCTGAAATATAAAATGCCACATAGAGGGGGTGCAAAAGTGTGGATGTGACCTGCTACACGTTGTTTGAAGGACTGGGACCATAAAAACACCACCCTTTACTTCAGATGCTGCCTCAGAACATCTCAGCTCTGGGCCACAAATAAGCAATTATCTGGCATTTTTTCATCTCGCTAAGAAACTTTACATCTGAGAACTAACTCTTGATATTTCCATCTTTGTCATGTTTGAACTTTTGGTACAGCTCTGAGGAAGAGGACGTTGCCCTCGAAATATATTAGCAAATGTTTTGTCGTTTTCCTAGCAGCCTATAAGGTATCACCTGGTATAATTTTGTATTTGAGTTTGGGATGGCTACACGGCTCCCCATCATGTTTTCTTCAATTGGATAGATTTGAAACTGGTAGACCAATATGACTTAGTGGGAAAATCCATAACAATGCATGGATTGCTAAAAATTGACAGGCAAAGAAGCAGAAATTTCTGTGCAGTGTGGGGCGGTGGAGGTGGGGGAAATCCTGCAAGCTGGTGCAGAATTAAGGCCAAATTAAAATGCTTGTAGGAGCTGGTGAATAATAGTGAATGTGAAACCAACAGGTTTATCCCAGATACTGGATATCCACTGGATATCATAAACACCTTTGTATCAGGAAGCTGATGATCCAATGTGCAGTTAAGTTTAGAAAAAGCCCTTGTCTTTCTTCCTGACAAGAGGTGTGAAGGCCTGAAAAAAACTGGGACAATTCAGAAAAAAACACAGTCAGTTTTGTTTTGTTTTTCCTTTTTTTCCGAAAAAAATTGGAAAATTTAAAAAAAGAAAAAGAAAAATGGTTATGGAATGTTTTATTTTAATATGATGAGTAAAATATTTTAAGGGTGTTCAAATATTTTCCAAATCATTTGTAAAATAATATGCATAGTATCTGATTATTCCAATTTCTGTGCCCCAAGGACACACAAGTCCTAGGTGACAAACTGAACTCTGCAATGCAAGAACAAGATGCATTACTTCCTTTAGCCGGTGCTGCTGTTTTCACAAGAAAAATGATTCCGATTAAATTTCATGCCCATTTATTGAAACTTAGTCCCACTTCCTTCTATACATTCCTCTCCCCCTTCAATTCTTTTTAAGAGAATGAGATTTTTATTTTATTTTTATTAAACACTGTGGAGAGGAAATATGAATAATTGTTAATTCTGGATTTTTAAACATTGTTTTGTAGAGTTTTTTTTGTTCCACATAAACTAGTAAACAGTTTAGGTCATTACTCCATTTGTTACAATTACAAATAAATATTGTTTGAAAAGTAAATTCTGTTTTTAATAATTGTTTGGATACACTATATTTTAATGCTAGTTGTGATAATTTCATGCCAAGTCAAGTTGTCCATAGTCATATTTTATGTTCCTAAAGTAACAGAATGACTTTCAGGTTGTAAAGGTTTTTTTTTTTTTTTTTTTTTTACTAATTTAGCATTTGTTCATTTTTTCCAAAAATTGCCATTTTTTTCCAGGAAAAAAGGTGGGAAATGGTTTTTTCACCCCTGAGATTCAACATTTCCAGAAAATTTGCATCTCTATTTCATGCCACAGGAGTCAAACACAGATGAACTGTGATTCAGACACTTATATCAGACACTTATATCTGTTTTTTAAGTACTTTGGGCTGTTCATTGGTTATGCTGTGTATACTTAATGTTCTGAATAATTCGTTGAATATCTAATAGAGCAGGCTCCCTCCACAAAAACATGCGAACACACCAGAATTCCATTGTTGACATTGATCTCTTGAGGTTCTGCCTTACTGCTCTGCTCTTTCTCCCTTGCAGTTTTATATTATTGTTTGTTCTGTTGCCTGTGCAGTATTTTTATATTGAAAGCAGCACTGAAGGAGCCTCCTGGGAAGAGGTGGGTGGCAAGCCATCTCCCTGTGAATTATCTCCTCTCCTTTCTACGTCCAGGTGCCACAGACATGGGCGGCAGGCAGTCCACAGCCGGCGATCTCTCCCTCAGCCAGGGCCCCATAACCGACACCATTCAGGCTGCTTACAGGAGCGGAGAATTTGTGGAGGCCCAAGAGCTGATTAAGGCAGCATGTCAAGAGAACCTCTCACAAGTAGAAAAGGTAAGAGCCCAGTATTGGGACATTCCTCTTGGCTTTTTTTTCTTTTTAGGTTCCTTTGCAGTTGCAATTCTTAGCACCAGAGACCATGAGGACCATGTGGGATGGGTAGATTTGGAGGGAAGTTTGGGTGTGTGTGTGTAAGAGACTTGATGCCAAATATCAAGATCTTAAACCATTAAGGAATTTAATCACTGTACCACAAGGCGCAGTGGTTAAATATATATGAATAACTAACTAAAAATGAGGAATAAAAAAACATGGCAGTCACATAGGAATTCCACAAAGGGTTTATTAGCTTTAATAACAGAATGTTTTCTTTTTTATTTTATTTATTTACTTATTTATTTGACTTTTATACCACCCATCATGGTTGGGTGTCCCTGGTTCTGGACATGCTAATAGATTACTGTACATCTTTCTTGCCCCCTTCCAGATGGTATAACTAGACGGGGGTAATTTGAGAGGGGAGGGAGAAACATCCACTCTTGGTAGAAGCCAGTGAATTAAGTGTTGTGGACTCCAAGCATCAGCTCTGGATTGTAGGGTTTTTAAAGGTCAAGCTGGCTTGATACAGATCTAAGCTCTTGCAACCATGCCAATTCTACTTGGGTTATGAAATTGCATGTACAATGGATTTTCCCAGTCTAATTTGTTGTTGTTGTTTTGGTACAATTTCCACACACTCACCTTAGAGTTCCAGTAACTCTCACAAGGGTCAGTATGGAGGCGTGGTGGTGGTGATCTCATCTCTCGCCACTGGTACAGATGTCCGAACTGCAGAGCAGGATTAATTGATAGATTGACTGATTGATTGAACTTTTATACCACCCATCTAGCAAATACCTGTTCAGGACAGTTTGTAAACCAACTAAATAAAATATCCAGAACAAATGAACAATTTAAAAACACAAGAAGAATAAACATTAAGCAAAACGTTGTAAGCCAGAATTAGTGCAGAAAAAATGCAGTTCCCAGTTGTTCTAGTTTTTCCATAGCCCCCCCCCCCCCATCCTCCGTGGCTTCAACATTTCTGGAAATTTTACATTTCTACTTATGTATTGCTATCTCTCAGTTACAGTATGCTGTCAAGTGGGAGCCAACTTATGGCAACCATATTAGAGCTTTCAAGGCAAGTGATTAAACAATGATTTCACCAATGCCACTCCCTCAGTGAGATTCCATGGCTGAGCATGGATTTGAATCCAGGTTTCCTAGTCCATCATTCTATCCACTATACTGCACTTGCTATCTTGTAATACAGTAAGACCCCAATATCCTCTGGGGATCCATTCCAGGCCTTCCTATGGATAATGAAAACCGTGGATAAGAAAGAACACCAACCCTCCCCCCTTCCAACCACTGTTTTGTGGCAGTAGCTGGCTTTATTGATTCTGTTTTGGGAGAGTAGCTTGCTTTATGGCTGCTGATTTATTTATTTATTTATTTATTTATTTATTTATTCCCTCTGCCAACCGTGGATAACTGAATCAGTTTATTGCTTAGTTTCTTTGTTGTGAACTGCCCGGAGTTCCATCCGGAAGACGGGCGGTATATAAGCCCAAATAATAAATAAATAATAAATAATCAGTGGTTAATGAATCAGTGGATACGGGGCTCCTATTGTATTAGAGAAGTTTGGAATAAATCCATAAGTCTCAAGAATGTAGTTGAATAAATGGGATTAGCAAATGGATTCAGGCTCTTAAGAACAGAAAGAATCCATGTTGGATTTCCTGATACAAACACAAAGGGAACAAGCATGAGAATGAGAGAGCTGTTCAGAGGTTCATGCTGGTTCATACATGCAGTGGCCCAGGTGTAATCTATTGCCTTTCCCTACTCCCTGGATGGATTCCCCCCCCCCCCCCCCACGAGTCAGGACATGCTTCTTTTCCTTGGCTGTTCGTCCGGTTCCCAGCAGGAGCACAGGCTTCTTTGCCACCCAGACAAGGAGGTGGGATAGCCAAGCCCATGCACCTCCTGGGGACTGGTTGGAAAATGGAAGAGAAGGAGAGAAGCACGCCCTGCCTGGTGAGTGGGTCATAGGCCAGGGAGGCAGCGAAAGGGAACTTACGGCACCAGTGGTGATGCACGTATGGATGGCCACAAACCTCTGAACTGAAGTTCGTGCCCATCTGTAATTAGAATACTGGTCCTACAGGATACAGACTTCCATATCAGTCCTCAGACATTTTTTTTGCCACTGGGTTGTAATTAGTTTGGTTTGTTTCCATCTGTAGCAATTGGGGAGGGTAGGCTTGGTGGATTTTTGAAGTTCCCAGTAACAGGTTGTTTGGCAATCATATCCTTTGACTCTCTGGCAGAAATATGTCAAGTAGATTTGATGGCTGCTTGGAGAAATAAGTGTCTCGTTTCAGTTCCTCTGGTTGCTGTGCTAAAAAAAGATTCTCTCCCATCTCCCCCAACAGGGCCACCTCCTAAGTCTTTCCGCTGCCTATGGGGATCTCCAGGCGGTGAAGTACCTGCTGAAAGAAGCCTGTGTGATGGTGCCCCTCGAACCAAACGACGACAACCCGGCTGTAATGGCAGCCCATTTTGGGCACAAGGAGGTGGCCCAAGAACTCCTGGATTCTGTTCTCGGTGGGTTGGACCTCTTGGGCTTCAGCTGGCCTTGAGGCACTTCTCCTTACGTCACCTCCAGTGTAATCTGTAGCAGTGTCTTGATCTCGCCCTACGTCAAAGTGAACGTGAACGGTCTCAAAAAATATCCTCAGAGGACTTACTGTCTTGTCACTACTAAGAAAGATCAGTTCACTTATTGAATCACTGGACTTTTCTGGTGGTGGAACCCAACTGTTGTACAAATTGGTGCCCAAAGAATTCTCATTAGCCCACTCTATTGTGTTCTTCCTTTTAGAGAAAATCCACCTGGTATCTTGCTGGTTTTTATTGCAGTGGTGGGGGTTAGGCCCTAAGCTAGTAGGGTTTCCCCCTCAAAAGTCAACCAACACAAGCTGCACCACATTTTTCTGTAGTCCAATGATGAGGAGAAACTACTACCCCTTTATCTGTGGATTAAGCATCAGTAATTTCATGTACAGTGGTCCCCTTATATACTGCGGTCCCGCTATATTGGTTCATATACTGCGGTCCCGCTATATTGCGGGACCACAGTATATGAAAAAAGACCCCCTGGGTAAGGGGGGAAAGGCCTGGGGTAAGGGGGGAGGGCCTGTCGGAGGCCTCAGAAATGACTTCCAGTTCGCAGGGAGGCCCTTTTGGGGCTTCCAAAAGACCTGGAAAGGCCCTTGCAGGCCCGCTCGGGACAGCGCCAGGCTGGGGGTAAATACAAGAGCCCCCAGCTAGTCCCCCCAGGCCCAACCTGACCTGCATCTGTGTCTCACGGATTTTCAATTATCGCGGGTTGAGTCAGGCCCCTAACCCCCGGGATAGGCGGGGGGGGGGGGGGGTCACTGTATGTCAGATCTGAAATATTATACATAGCATGGTATCTGGTTCTCTCTAGTGCCAAATTCTAATAATACATGTTAAAATATATTTTCTGTTCCCCCCCTTACTATGCTATATACAGTTGGGGTATTTGTTTCAGAACATACTGGTTCCAATATGACCCACATGAGCCCTTGTTCTGCACCTGCATGGAGCTGAGCTCCAACAAGGAAGCAGACTCTGATGTCATCTTTGCTTCTTTGTGTTGCTGGCCAATCAGGAGCTTTGCAGGGACAGGCATCGTCCCGCCTCCCTGTCTGATTGGCCAGCACCATGGAAAAGCAAATATGACCACAGATCCTGCTTCCTTGTTGGATCACAGCTCTGTGCGGGCACAGGACAAGGTAAGTGATTGGCTGCTTGTGTGTCAGAGGCTTTTGAAAACCACCTGAGCTCACACAGGTCATTTCGGAACCAGTAGGTTCCGAAACAAATAGCCCATCCCTAATGCTATATATTTAGCATTAGCTATTATCTTCAGATTTCAGTATCTGCGGGGAAGCGGGCAAAACCAAATGCCCGCGGATATGGGGATCCTACTGTATTCTCATTTTCTTTAGCGAGCCATGAAAAAATTACTTTAATCAAGACTGACATCTGCAGTTCTACTCTTAGCATTTTGAGAGAGGAGGTATGATTAGCACAGGACTGAGGTCTACCTGGAACCGCAGTGTGATGTAAACAATTAGCAACTTCCTTTTTAGGTGCAGTTTTTAATCTGAGGATTAGTGCATTTATTAGTGAACCATATCAGATTGCTTCCAGGATGCTCCTTGGGATCTTTCCTGAGTATTTTAATTGCTTGTACTAACAGTGGTGTCATTATGCAAATACAACCAGTTTAAATTAGAAATGCTGTTGGGATTTTCATAGAATTCTACATGAATGTGTTGTGATGCTGTGACACATGTTCTTGTGCACTACTTCAGTGGCATTGGTTTTTGTGGTCTGTTGGACTCCCCAAGGTTGGGGGAAAGTTTGTTTGTTTTGGCAATACAACTCCAGAATTCCCCCCCACCCCCAGCCAGCATTATTATGGCATGTGGACACTTGTTTTGACAGGTCCGTCCAACTCAGTGCAACTTCTCAATTGGATGCTCGCTGTCGCCTGCCAGCAAGGTCACCTTGAGGTGGTCAAGCTGTTAGTCCTGACATACAAAGCCGACCTGGACAGCTGTGCCGTGAGGAGCAATGAGTTCCCTGCTCTGATCCGACTGCCACTCTACGCAGCTATCAAAGCAGGTATTGGATGGTGGGCTCTGTTTTGACCGGACTCGCCCTATCATGAGACTGAATGAGGCCGTCGCCTTTGTTGTCAGATACTGGGGTCCCTTGGGATTGTTAATTTCTTGTTATCATGGGTGCCGTCGGCTTTATTACCATGTTGTTTTGTTGCAAAATCATTGGGATTTTGGGCACACAAAAAGCAGTATAGTAGGATCAGTATCTGCAGCTTCATTTACCTGTGCTCTGAAAATATTAAAAATATTACAAGAAAAAGACTAGAAATACATATTTCCATGATGAATTTACTACAACTGGCCTCAAGAGGGAGAAGGAGATCATGCTATTGATTCTTGTTCTTGAAGAATACCTAGCATGGGGTCCCTTTAGTGGCCCGTTCTGGAATCACATGGTGAAAATATGTATTTTTGGATTTATTTATTTATTTAACCATGCTATGGATAGAGTTCACTGTTTTCAGCGGATTTCACCATTTGTAGCCTGGCTGGCAGCTTGGAGACAAACCCCTGTGGATATAGGGCTCATACAGTGAATACATTTCCTGATTGCCTTTATTGGTGGGGGAGTGTGACACCCCCTATCCATTCTGAAAGAAATCAACCCCGAATGCTCACTGGAAGGACAGATTTTGAAGCTGAGGCTCCAGTACTTTGGCCACCTCATGAGAAGAGAGGACTCCCTGGAAAAGGCCCTGATGCTGGGAAAAATCGAAGGCAAAAGGAAAAGAGGACGACAGAGAATGAGATGGTTGGACGGTGTCATCGATGCAACCAAAATGAATTTGACAAAACTCCGGGAGGCAGTGGAGGATAGGAAGGCCTGGCGAGCTCTGGTCCATGGGGTCACGAAGAGTCGGACACGACTGAACGACTGAACAACAACAAGTGACACCCCCACCCTCCAATTCATTTCTTAGATAGTTGGCAGGTTAACATGGAAGGAGATTGGTCCTATTTGCTTGATGGTTCTCATTGCATCTCATACTTTTTATGGTCTCATATCCAGATGTTGGCTTGGATCTTATGAAGCCCTAAGCCAGTGGTCCCGTTTTTAACCTTGGGCCCCCGGACTGCAATTCCCAGAAGCTTCTTTGACTAGCTGTGCCAGCCAGGATTTCTGGGAATTGTAGACTAGGAACATATGGGGAACAAAAACTGGGAAGCACCCCCCAAGCCATCTGGGAAGGAGATAGCTGGATGGCACCATTTCAGACTGGGTGGAAGAGTCGTTTTGCATTTTCTAACAGCTCTGTAGGTTTAATACGATAGCACACCAGGGAGAAGACATTGACCTTGCTCCATGTGTCACTGGTTTATTGCAAGTGAGAACCCTGGAAGGGATTAAAAACACACACACTCACATTCTGCCATTTCCTTTTTTTAATTTTTCAAACGGAACTTGGCACAGACTTCCACGTTTTCAGAGGCACAGCCTTTGCAGGCAAGCCTAGGGTAACCCAACCTGCCTACAAGGAAGTTCTCTGGTTATTTTTTGAACTAGTCAAGCTGGGCTCCATAAGCACATTCTCATTAATGTACCATATAGGGGAAGTGCATCTGAGATTTTAAAAAAAAGTCAGGAACATCCAGTTTGAGGAAACATACTTATTATGGTTGTTTCTTTTCATTACTCAGATTCTTCCGGGTTTTTAAAAATTTAGACTTTACAATTTCCCCATGGAATTAGGAACAGAATTGCTCTTTGAGGATCCCTGTTTAGTTTAGTTTTCATTTTGGAAAGCCAGGAACATCCATGAAGTCAGGCTTTTGACTCCTCATTGGTTGTCTCCTCCCTTGTTATTATTATTTTTTGGTTAGGACACGAGGATGTCGCCGCTTTCCTGGTTGCAAACGGCTCCTCCTTGGGCTCCTACATCCTGATGGACTGCCCTCGCGCGAGCAAACAACTGCTTCGTAAATATTTTGTTGAAGCAGCTGTGCTACCCAGAAATGCCCCAGGAAGAACGGTGAGTAACTGTTTGCGAACTGAAAGAAAAGCAGTTTTTGGGGAACAGAGATTCCTCTTGTCTTTGGAGAACATAAACCTGAGAAAAAGAGAGGCAGAGCTCGGTGAAGCCTTTTTGGATTGCAACTCCGGAATCGCCTGGCCATCCTGGATGGGAAATTCTGGGCAAGGTGGTTCAAAAGAGTCATAAGAACATAAGAACAGCCTTGCTGGAACAGGCCACAGCCCATCCAGTCCAGCATTCTGTCTCACACAGCGGCTCACCATTGGCTTCAGGGTATTCCCAAGCAGATGTCTTCACCTGCTTACGATTCCCTGCAAATGGCATTGAGAGAGATCCTTCCTATCTCTCCAACCTGGAGGTTGTCCTTAGGCATCCATCATGATAGCCATTGATACCTTTGTTCTCCATGAACTTGTCCGATGAATTCCACAGACCAGTGATTCTCTGGGTGAAAAAGTACTTTCTCTTATTTGTTTGAAATCTAGCACCCAAAAGTTTCATGGAGTGCCCCCTAGTTCTAGGGTTGTGCAGTAGGGAAAACAGTTTTTCCTTATCTACTTTGTATTTCAAAGCTTTATATTTGGCCAGTGGCATAAACCAAATACTGTACCAATCCCAGTTAGAGTAGACCCAGTGAATTAAATGTTGAATAGTAAATCTACACTTGCGTAAATCTCATTCATCCCATGGATCTAGTTTTGTTGTGACTGTTGACTGGATTTTGACCAAAATGCCTTGGGTTTAATTCTAGAAATTAATACCTTTCTGTTTTTCATTTGAAAGGTTGACGATTCCCATTAACATCTTCCTTTAGGTTCTTTCCATGAATTGGTCAAACCTCAGGCTTCCTTGGGTGGACCTTGACTGGCTGATAGATATTTCTCATCAGATCACTGAGCTTGACCTCTCTGCCAATTGCTTGATCTCTCTCCCTTCTATTATTCCATGGGGGCTGATAAACCTCCAGAAACTGAACCTCAGTGAGAATCAGTTACATGAGCTGCCTGATGTCCATTCTTCGGACGGAATTCTCTGCACAAAGTAAGTCCTAATTTGAGTTGAGCAAGGGTTGGAAGATCATTGGAGTGGACATTTCCGGTTGGCCCTGCTTTGTGTAGGCTGAATTAAGTGACTAGTTCCATGTTTGCACCTCATTTCGATCGCCTGAGCTGTGCATAAACCTTGTGAACACTGAAATCTATAACCATAGTTTCCAGGTTTGGATGCAACTGGAAACGATGGTTAGTAGACAACTTCTGGGTTTATTATCTTTCTTGTGTGAACCAACGAGAAAGTGAGGCTGCATGCAGAGTGGAAAAGTGCTCTGCTTTCTTTAGTTAAGATATGGTTGCCCGTATATATCTATTTGAGAAGGGCTCTTTATCCTTCTGTGAGGCTGGCAGTGTCACTCCTCATTATAGTACTCTGAACGCCCCATGTCTCTCATGGCCAATGACTGAGGGGGAGAATGCCCTCGCCAAGAGGTCATAAAGAGTGTGGTGATGGTGGCAGTTTTCAAATTATCTGTGTTAATCTGTTGCTGTGGATGTTTTGGAAAACAAAACCCATAATTCTCCACTCTAGAAATTCTGCACATGTAAACACCTGAATGTGGCTCCCCTGGACATAAGGCCCAGCTCAGCATAGGCCTAGCACTGCCTTAACTTCCTGTGCAGAAGGTAAGGCAGAGCTAGGCCTCTGTGGGGCCACAAAGCTGTTTCCAGAGGAGGCACATTTAGGTGTCTGTAGATATGGGTCTGTCAGGTGTAACTCCCAGAATGGAGAATTATGGGTTACGTAATTTGACACATATAACTCCCAGAATGGACAATTATGAGTTATGTAATTTGAAAAACAGAATCCCATGGCTATTGGTCTGTGCAACCATATCTAATAATTTTTTAAATTATATTGTGACATATTAAAGTCTTTTTGTTATATCTTGTATAAAGGAATTAATTTGTTCCAAATAAAATTCTGTTAGGCAAATTTTCCTTTATACAAATATCCCATAGGAATGCATTGAAAACCGAGTAATCCCTAATCGTGACCATTTTATGTTGTACGGATTCGCCCCATAGGTGATTTTGTTAAGCAAATTTCCTCTATCTCCAGAATGTTTTATGTTGTACAGATTTTATGTTATACAAACTGTTTGTTATACGAGGGTCCACTGTATTTTAGTAAAAGCTTTTATGGATGCTTCCAGTTCTTTAGACATAGTGATGGACCATGGTTTGTCTGCCTGTTCCATTTTTCATAAATTTGTTTTGGCTCGTCTCCCTTTTACAAATCCACAGGTTACTGGAGATTGATGTATCCAACAACAGGTTCCTTAGCCTTCCTTATGGATTCTTGCACCTCACCAAGCTTCAGAGACTTCTTGCTGCCAAAAATTATTTGGAAAAGCTATTTGATGAGGAGAATGGTGAGTAGTTCTTGGCTGATCTGGGAGTTGAGTCATGGCAACTGGATGTCTTTTGTTGTGGGATCGAAACGTTTCACTCTTCATCCAAGTAGCTTCTTCAGACTGAAGAAACATTTTGCTACTCATCCAAGTAGCTTCTTCAGGCTTCTCCAGAAGGCCACTTGGCTGAATGGCGAAACATTTTGATCCGACAACAAAATAAGTAGTTTCCATGACTTAACTCCCAGACAGCCTCACCTGGATGACTGAGAATCTCCACTGACATACCTTGTGGCTTGGAATTTTCTTCAGACCCAGAATTATCCACCTGAGTAGCAGTAAACCTTGAGGGACATATTCCTTCATGCCTCATGAGGACATGATTGAGGCATTGGAAAGGTTGGTTCGTAAAATTTTAGGCCTTAATTAAATCCCTGCCTGTGTGTTTGAATGAGAGTATACTGCCAACCATCCCATGTACAGATGGGCATGAAGCACCAAAATGGTGTTTCGTTTCATTTTTTTTCATTTTGTTTATCTTCATTTTGTTTCATTTGAAATAAATGTTTTTAAAAATTTATTTCGTTTTTTGTTTCATTTTCTTTTTTGTTTTTATGTGTTTATGTGTTTTATGTGCATGATTTATGTAACTACTGCGTGTATGTGTGTACGAGTTTTTTATGTTTTTTACCTTTGTTTTATGTTTTTCAGGGGATGGGGGAAGCACTGGCTTTTAAAACTTTTTATTAGTCCCTGAAACAAGCACCAATCAGCTGGCATGCAGGGCTTGCTTCAGGGAATAAAAAAAAGTTTTCAAAGGCCGCGCTTTCCCCCACCTTCTTGGGCACATGGGGGGGGGGAACGGAGGCTTCTAAAACTTTTTAAAGTCCCCTAAGCAAGTCCCATGTGCCAGCTGATTGGCGCTTGCTTTGGGGACTTAAAAAGGTTTTAAAAGCCCATGCTTTCCCGCACCCGATCGGATGCATTGGGGGGAATGGCTCAGGGTTTTTGAAGCAGTTTCCCATAGGAATGCATTGCTTCAACGCATTCCTATGAGAAAATGAAAAATAAAATGGAATGAACCAATTTTTTTTGTTTTGTTTTGTTTTGTTTTGTTTTTCTTTGAAGGGGCAGTTCATTTTTCATTTTGTTGGGGAACGAAACAAAAAATGAAAAGCGAAATTTAAAAAATTGTTTCAATTGTTTCATCCTGATGCACTGTGGTTCAACCTCACATCATTCGGCTTGTGGCTTCAACTGTTTCCTCAGTTGGGTCTGTGATGCATTATAAAAGTGTGGGCAGCTCAGGGGTTGCTCACGATTCCCACACCTCCTTAGGCCAACCCCTCTTCTTTAGAAGAAGGAAAAAGCAAGTGACCACATGGAAAGGGGTTATTTTTTGGGGGGGGACTTGGTCTGCAATGGAGATACGTGCTTCCTGGAAGCTTCTTGGACATGATTCTTCATTTAGGAGGCCAAGAGTCTCATTTGTTGTTGGAAGGGGTTTATGGTACAGTTCTTTTTTTCCTCACCATCTTTTGGCTTAAAATACTTGCCCAAGAAGTGGCAGCTCTCAACAGGAGATGCAAACCCCAGGACTTTGCAGGATGAGGTCCAAGTGACCAGTCTCTGTTGACATTGCTTCCCTTTTCTCTCTTCCCTGGAGCTGTCAACTGGATTGGGTTAAGGAAACTACAGGAACTGGATGTCTCGGAGAACTGTCTGCTGGAAGTACCCACCTATTTTTTCCATTGCCTGAAGTCGCTTAGCATCCTTAATGTGTCCAAGAATAAGCTGAAGGTGTTCCCTCCACCGTGGGCCTGTCCCTTGGTAAGTCTGAGCTTCCCTCATGGTAGAAACACCAAAGCAGTATCTTGGCTTCTTAAGAACTGCCTCACAGTGGTCTCCTGATGGATCCTTCCCTCAGGATCAAGAAGAGGGGGGACATCTTAATTATCGTACTATCAATTTTAAAGAATCCCCATTTTAAAAAGTCTTGCTCAGTGCCTTTTGTACCTTTCATTTAAGTGTGAGGTAAATACTGTTTTATTTGTCTCATGCCATTTGTTGAACACACCTTAATTTACGCCTACCCTTTCTTTTAAAACAATATACTCTATTAGGATACTAATACCTCAATGTGTTCATTCTGCTGGTTTGGGTATTCTAGAAATATTGTAAGGCAGCTAGAAACACGCTGGAATCCCTACCTGACACCTTGGCAGTTTTTTGGAAGAACCACCTCAGAGAAGCAGACTTTTCGGAAAATGGCTTGAAGGAAGTTCCTCCCTGTCTCTTCCAGCTTGAAGTAAGTCAGGAGAACTTTTTGCCTCCACTTTATTTTGAATTATCTTTATTTCGAGAG
The DNA here is from genome assembly GCA_037367245.1 of Phrynocephalus guinanensis. Lineage (NCBI taxonomy): Eukaryota > Metazoa > Chordata > Lepidosauria > Squamata > Agamidae > Phrynocephalus > Phrynocephalus guinanensis. The sequence continues at coordinate 7,065,304 of CM074749.1, read as the reverse complement.
ATTTCTTTCTACACTTCCTGTCTTTCAGCTTGCAGACAGGAGAGCTTGAGTCCTACCCATCAGAAGACATTGTGTAACCCTTCTTTTTTCCTCTGTTTTTATTTATTTATTTATTTGTAAAAGTTACCTGAGCAAAGCACGGCAATTGGACAGTAAAAGGTGCATCTGGAAGTATCCAAGATTTATGCGACCCTCTCCCTCTCTTCTCCCAGTGGTGATGTTGCCATCCCAAAATGGCAGAACAATCTGGGTGGTGTTCAGTTGTCTTCAAAGGGTGGCAGACAGCACAATTTGCTTCCCTGCTTAGCCCTAAATTCTTCCTTGTTGAAGACGCCACATCGTCTGCAACATTTAGAAGCAGCCCTTCAAATAGGGTTAATGAGTTTTATACTCTATCTAAACGCTAGGTGGCACTCCTGGGGTATCTTTTTCCTTTGTCTCCTGTCTTTTTCCTCTGGGCTAATTTCACAATGCTTGAGAGGAGCACAGAGAGGTTTGTACCAATGCCCTGGAACAAAAGACCAAGAAATATAGAAACCAGAGCCCCTTGCTAGCTTGCGTAGCCTTCAGTAATTGCTCCGGTATTGGAGAAGACCCTTCCTTAGGCTGAGTCAAACCCTTATTCCACCTTGTTTTGATATCGGAAGCCAAGAGATCTCCAGGCTTTGAGCGGTATGTTTTTCTACCCTGAAGACGCCATCACTTTAGACTTGCTTTTGTTTATGGTTAAGAAATTTTGGACACAGTAGGTGTTCAATCTTTGGAGGAGTCTTCTTAGGCCTATTTGGGTAAGGGCCATTAGAAAATGGCAAGAAACTGTATACAGCATTCATAGAGCTTAGTGCAGCTTTTGACTCAATAAATAGAAATATTCTGTGGAGGAAATTGGCCAGTTTGAATATGGACTCTAGACTTTTAAGTCTGCTTAAGATCCTTGACTCAAATACGCAGTTGAAAGTTCGCACAGGAATAAATGGCTCCTTAATAAAGAGTATACCTACATTCATTGGAGTTAGACAGGGCTGTATACTGGCCCCAATTCTCTTCAACCTATATGTAAAGGACCTACCTGGTTATCTGATGATGCTGATACCCATATGCCGAAGATACTCAATAAATTTATTAACCTTTTATTGTATGCAGATGACATGGTTCTAATGGCCCATGGGTTTTGTAACTTTCGGTTGACCACAAAATCCATGATGCAAAACGTATGTGCTGACTCCTTTTGTTGTTGTTGTTGAAGGTGTTTCTGAGTCTTTTAATCTGTCCACCCCTGTGTCCACTGATTCTTCTTCAAGTGCCACATCCTCGTAGAACGTTGGCAATCAATGGCAGAATCTGGTTTTTATCCAAAGCTATTCTAAATAGGGAACCTGCTCCCACTGTGAACCATTGGCTTAAATTCTTAAGACAGAATGTTCTTCTATCCCCCAGGCCACACTTCCCATCTATTTTTCCTTGAAGGATAACCTGCAGCAGATGGCATTTGTTATTGCGCATTAGGTGACCGAAATATTGTAAATTTCTTCTCTTTATGGTATTGAGAAATTCTAGCTTTTTATTTATACGCTCTAGTGACGCTGGCTGTCCGAGGTATCTTCAGAATTCATCTGTAATTCTGTGTCCATTGATGCTGATGCATAAATTAGGGGTTGTCCTGACCCTACCCAAGCCTATCCTACACCCAAAATGTAGCCTTCAACCATGGTTTATTTTCAATGGCTTCAGAGACTAGGACGCAGGACAATGGTCTCAAACTACAGGAAAAGAGATTCAATTTAAACATCAGGAAGAATTTTGTGACAGAGTTGTTCGACAATTGACTATGCTGCCATGGAGGATGGTGGAGTCTCCTTCTTTGGAGGTTATTAAGCAGAGGCTGGATGGACATCTGTCGGGAGTCCTGTGATGGGGGTTCCTGCATGGCAGGGGGTTGGACTAGATGACCCTTGGGATCTCTTCCAACTCTATGATTCTATGAATTACCTCTGTGAAGCCCTCAGACGAACAACCTCCCTTTAATCCCTAATGGAATCTTCAGCATTCTCTCTCCCAACTTCAGGCTTTGGTATCCCTGAAACTCTCGGGAAACCAGCTCGTTGCTTTACCGTCTCAAGATAAATGGACCTGTAGGCAACTGAAGTCATTGGATCTCTCCAAGAACCTGCTTGGAAAGTGAGTTTCTTTGGGTCAGTGTCAGGGGGCAATGACACGGAGAAAGGCCTTCTTGGTTGACCACGCTTCTGTTTTCCCCGCAGAGCCGATGACCGGGCCAAAACGAAGCGGATCTCGTTCTTCACGACCAGGAGCAGAGGGCAGGCTGGCTCTGAAACGGGTAAAAGCAAGCAGGGGGGGATGGACTGATGGCTTACAGGGTGATGTTCAGGAGGACCTCAGAGTAGAAGGTGGAAAAGAAACTTAGGAGGCAACAGTTGCCTTTTCACCAGCTGGGATCCAGAAAGCACCCCCTGCATTCTGGATAGGAGGTGATAGACAACAAGACTGTTGGTCACTATCTCCATGTCTTCATATAGACTTTTTTTAAAAAGTCAACAAGCCTGTTGAGAATGTGTTGTTGGTTGAGTTGACCATATGCAAGCCATTCGGGGCACTTAAACTTTAATTAACAAAGTAGACTGCCAGCTTATCATCTTACTGACCCCCGGTATTGGCTACGTAGTATCAGCTGTGGTCGGTCTCTCCTGGGCAGTAAGACAGGGTGGTTTTTTCCATCATCTGTCCTCCCCTGCTTCATTCTTTTGAATGAGATGCAAGAGAGGTTGAATCAAGACCCCATCTGTTGTATGATGTAATCTCTGTCACTTGTTTATAGCTGCAGGCTCATACCACGCATTCATCTTTTCTCCTTTCTCCAGGTTCCACTTTGGAGTTTCCTGAATACTTGAGCGAGTCTCTCGAAGTCCTGTATTTGAACGACAACCAGTTAGATGCCATCCCCCAGTCTGTCTGTCTCCTCAAAGGATTAACAGAGCTTTACTTAGGAAAGTAAGTCCAGTCCTGTGGAAATGTGGATAACATCACTGAAACATTAGTCATGTTCCTCTGTCTTTTGAGCAACACCGTGGTCATACTGTTAAAAAGATGCAAGTTCTCCTCAAGGGAGCCTCATGACCTGCCTGCATAATTCCTTATTGATTCACATCAATGAATGAGAGGCAGGTCATTTGGAAAGGTAATGGCTCTTACTTGCCTTTTCAAGACTCAATGGTCCTTAAATCTTTTGCATGACTTGTTTACAAATGTGCTTGTTTACAAAACTATATTAACCCTGAGAAAATTTGTACGTTCCCTTGCTATTGTGAAGATTGCAGCTAGGCATAAAGGATTAGGGGAGCCCAGGTGCTGTCCAGGGATGAAATAACTCCTGATATTCAGCAAGTCTCAGGACCTTGTCCCTGCAAACCCAGCGTCCGTTGCACCTCTGTCACTGTGCATGAGGGTGCACAGTCATAGTAAACCAGGTTTAAGCTTTGATTAGGGTCTGAATGGATTCAGAAACATGAGTTGGAAATGAGCACTCACAGCTGAAGAACTGTTGTAAAACTTTTTTTTTTGGTGGGGAGAGGAGGCAATGAAGAAACAAGTTTTGGAAGGAGATGACTTATGATTTATGGTAGTCTTTGAATTTGAATAAGCTTATCGACGTACTGGTAGGTGGATTTACTCTTTATGAAATGTTCCTTTCTGTTCTGTTCTTTTAATTAATGGCCAGTATCTTGTCCAGAGTTTTTGTCGATGAAATCCCAGCGATGGGAGCTGCCACAACCATCTAAATAGATGGTCACCATGCTCAGTCAAGACTCAACAAGATATTGATCGATTGCCTCCTGATTTATGTGTATCAATTTTGTTTGGCACTCATTTGTGTGGAAATATTTCCCACTGTTTATGTATAGGTGTGTTGCTCAGCTGCTTGAGGCTGGATAGGTGGGTTAGGTAGCTGGCTGTGCAGCCAGAGGTTGTGAGTTCAACACCCCACTATTCCTCCTGGTAGAAAAGCCAGCCTGGGTGGCCTTGGGCAAGCGGCACACAATCCCAGGGATCACCCCTCAGAAGAACCGCTTCTGAGTATTCTCTACCTGGAAAACCCTGAAAAAAACATCACCGTATGTCAGAATTGACTTGAGGGCATCTTATTGTTAAATGGCTTGAAGTGAGTGGACAAATCTTAACATAAAGCTGTGATCGTATGTGGGGTGTAGATCATCACCAAAGCTTTTTAGAGGAAGGGTGTCTAAACTTTTTGCAAAGAGGGCCAGATTTGGTTTGGTGAAAATGTGTGTGTGTGTGGGGGGGGTTGACCATTCAGCCGCATTTGGCCCCCAGACTGGACTTTGGACAAGTCTTTATATAACATGCAAAGAGGCGGGGAGGACGCTGCAGCAACAGAGCCTAGGGCGGGTAGTCTGGTCAGGTGGCTGGGGGGGGGGCAGGCAAACTGTAAAAATGCAAGCTAACATCTTCATCCAGTATGGGGAGGGGCCAGGTGGTGGGGATGCGTGACAGGCTGAGCTGGTGGGGAGAAGAGGCTGCGGGCTGCTCAAAATTAGTAGCTCTCGGGCCTGACTTTGAACATGCCTGCCTTAGAGGAAAGGTGGGATTAGACATGAAGTAAATAGGAAATATTGCTTTAGCTGCAATTTTACGTTTTTTTGAAGAGTTTATTTTGCCTCACCTCTAGTGAGATAAGGATACCCAGAATGGGTGAGAGGCAGACACCTTCAACATGGCTTCAGTTCTGCATCTGCCATACTTTTTATTTCTGTGTATCCACCCAGCCCAGGACTAGGTGAATTCCACATCCTCACCAACAGTGCTAGTTTCTAAAACAACTCTTTTTCCTTCCATGGAAACACCTTAGAGGCTGCACCCGAGCAGGAATCTTTGTGCTTTGCCTGAGGACGCCGTGCCAACTGGCATGTAAATTTTCCTCTTAGAAAGAGTGGGTTTGGTGAATGGACGTATTTCTTTTTGCACAGTAACACCGGCATTCATGACCTGCCTCCTGAGCTTGGACAACTGTGTAATCTCTGGCAGCTGGATCTGGAGGAGCTAAGTATTGGCAACCTTCCTGCGGACATCAGAAAAGAGGGTGAGCCTGCTTCCTCCTGACGGTTTATTAATGCCAGCTGTTTGAACAGAGAAGGGATCCAAAAGGCATGCCTTCTTTTATTTATTATTAAATGGTGGGGAAATGGGGAGGCATCCGGCCAAGCCATTGTTGCTACAGAATGACACGCTGGGAACTGTAAACTTTTCATTCCGCCCAATCACTGTGTTGTCAGGCAGTGTCTTTCCAAAGAAAGTTGACCCGTGTAACGTTTGTGATGCCTGTAAAGCTTATTCAGATGGTGCTGCCTAATTGTATCAGAGAGGGCCGCTTTGCATTGAACAGCCAGCTTTAAAGGGGCTCATCTCTGTGTTAGGAAACCGCTCCCCTAAAAGATCCAGCTTGGGCACGAATCGGGGTCAGCCTGGAGGCCATTACTTAGTGTATTGTATGCTCCAAATAACGATCTATTTCCCCATGGGATAAGAGCCTTTGATTCTGTCCATGAGCAATAGTCGGTGTTTCTTATTTTGAAGAACCTCATGTTTATAAGCACAATTTGAAGGTGCCCGTTTGTGTTCTTCCTGGCTTGAGGGAAGCATGCTCTCAAATGCAATGCAATGCAGTCTCCACAAGATACTGTAAATACAGTGATGAGAAAATCTAACAAAATAAACAAAAACTGTGTTGCCTAACTAAATGCAATGTCTTAAATATATACTTTTTTTAAAATTTGCAATTGTGTGGTATGCAAATTGTAATGTCCAAATGTTCCTGGCTTGAGGGAAGCAAGTTCTCAAATGCAATGCAATGCAATGCAAACACCACAAGATTAACACAGTGCTCAGAAAACTGTAATGTCCAAACCCTATGAGTCGAAATATATAAGGTACAGCAGCAGGGACGCTGAAACAAGCTTTCAAGGCTAGATACAAATTTATACTAGATCTATGAATTAAGCACCTCCGTGATTGAATCTAGCCTTTTCCATGAATAATTGCCCAGGTTTCTCAGTGGACATGTGTTCACCAATATGACAGTTGTATATCCAGCATAACAGTTGTATCTAGTATACATTTGTATCTAGCCTTCAAAGTTTGTTTAGGCTTCCCTTTGGCTGTATGTATTTCAGCTCATAGGTTTTGGACATTATAATTTCCCTACTGCACCATTATAAGTAAGTTACAAAAATACGCTTATGACATTGTGTTTCGTTCGGCAATGAAGGCAGCATGGCCAGGCTTTCTTCCTGTTGTCAAACCTCGTGGCAACTCAACCTACCAAAGCCTTGATGAGAAATTAACGAATTCCTTTGTCTTGTAGGAATTCAGATTTAACATGTTCAGATGTGCTTCCCTGAGGTTTCTTGTGTGTTTGTGTATTCCTGCAAGGTTGGTCTTGCATACTCAGCCTAGTAGATCTTTCCCTGGGATCCAGGTGGGAACGGGAAGGCTTGCATTTGAATTAGACATTGCTGCCTTCACCTCGATACTTGCATGCAAGTGGTGTAGAATAGTCCTTTGAAATCCTTTCAAGCTGCTGATGTCAGTTTTCTAGTTTCTCCTCCGTTTCCTCACTAGGTCCGAAGACCATTTTAGCTTACTTACGAGCCCAGCTCCGCAAGGCGGAAAAATGCAACCTCATGAAAATGATTGTGGTGGGCCCACCGCGCCAGGGCAAATCCACGCTGATTGAGGTCATGCAGACAGGGAAAGCTTCTCTCTCGGGGCCCACGGATGCCACCATCCGGACCACAAAGTGGGAGCTTCCAAAAGTGGTTGGATTCAAACCAAAGGTAAATCAAAAGCTTGATCTGGAGAATGTGAGGCTCAAGGCAGCAGGACAAGACAAAGTGCAGTCTCTGGGTAGAGGAGGGGTGGGGAACCTTCGGCCCTCCCCATGTCTTGGGCCACAGCTCCTGCAGTCCTTGATCACCAGCAATGGAGGCTCATAATTCTGGGAGCTGCAATCAAAAACATCTGGCGGGCTGAAGGTTCCCCACCCCTGGTGCAGAGTAATATCAGACCAGCTTCACGGTTCTTGTTCTCACCTATTAAACCCTTTATGGTTTGGACTCTCATTACTAGTTGGAGCACCTTTCCCCATGAACGTCTACTCACAGCAGCAGGTCTTGGCAGGCAATGCTCCTACAGGTTGCCATGCTACGGGAGGCCAGGAAGACGTCCAGCAGCATTTGCACCTTCTTGGTGGTGGCGCCAGCCCTCTGGAGTGGGTTCTTGGTTGAGCTGCACTTGACCCCGTCCCTCTCTGCCGTCAAGAGGTTGCTTGAAATGAAGCTCTTTAAAGAAGTGTTCACTCGCAGCCTCTACTGACTTTCAAATTTGCCCTCCTATTTGACCGTTCCTGCTGCCTTTGGTGTGTTGTGTATGCTGCTTCACTGGTTTTGCTCTTCTTATTTATTTTTATTGTTACTTCCTTTACTGCTTTATGAGTGTATTTGTTTTATTGTTGTCAACCACCGAGAGCAGTGCTTTGCGTTAGTGAGGTGGTATAAAAGTAGAATGAATGAATGAATGAATGAATGAATGAATGAATGAATGAATGAATGAATGAATGAATAATCTGTGAATTGTTACTGCAAGAATGGATTTGTGATGTACAAGGAACATGATGGCACCATAGCCCCTTCCACTAGGAAAAGAGGAGCATCTCTTCTCTGTGGTCCAAGTAAGCCTTGCTTCCTGGAAATAAAGTAGATGCATATAATGGAGCAGTGTTGGCAATGTAAGGCTCTCTCGCTTCCCATTTGCTGATAAAGAATGAGGAGGGATCGCATCAGAGAGGAAGACTGAAAGAGAGTTGATTATTAAGAAGTGCAAGGTCCCCTAATCTTGGGCAAATGTAATATATGGCAATTAGAGATGGGCACAACCCAGAAAAATGGTAGTTCGTGATGGTTCGTGGCTAACCACAAACCACCATGAAACCCCTGGGAAAATGAACCAGTTTGGGTTTCCTTTTTCTGGTTCATGCCTGAGCTTACCGGTTTTGGCCACCATAGGTGCATGTTCACAGGTGGCGGCAGGCTCCTGGCAGGGAAGCTGGGACCGCTGCCCCAGAGGATGGCAGGAGCAGGTCGGTGGAGGTGATGGGGACAGTGGGAAGGAGGTGGTTGGGTGGGCAGCCCCTTTGGCTGAAGCAAACAAAACACTGAAAGAAAAAAAGTGCACTGTTTCGTTCTGCTTTGACAAAATGGGGTGCCTCAAACTGGGTCATGAAATGAACCACAAATCAGCTGAGTGAGTCTGTCTGTCTGTCTGTCTGTCTGTCTGTCTGTCTGTCTGTCTGTCTGTCTGTCTGTCTCTGTTTGTTTCATGCCCATCTCTACTGGCAGTATACCATTGATTGAAAATTGAGGTTAAACATGGAAGAGGTTGGAGATGGATTTCTTGGATACCATCAGAAATTGGCTGGACCTTAGTAAGGAACAAGTAGTGTGCACAGCCGGGGTGGGTGGAGATAAGCTGTGTGATAGAAGCCCTCCCCCCTTCCCTAGGCGTCTCTCTCTCTCTCGGAAAGAAAGGATGTTAGAAACCCTGATGTTTCCCTCTTCAATGAATACGCAACTGCAATTAGCTTAGATTTCCGGCGTGGAAGTGATAGCCGTTCCTCACAAGTGTTTCATTCTTCACTCCGAACATTGATACCCATTGATGCCCTAGGATTGTGCGTTATGAAGCTACGCAGTGCGTGAGTTCATGAAGCGCGGACTGTTATCTCTGTGTGGTTTTCTTGAATGGCTGCGGTTGTTGTCTCCCTTTCAATGTTTCTCTTTGTCTCCTTAGATGGATGCGGTAGAATTGAACGTCTGGGATATCGGAGGCCCCGCCAGCATGTCAACAGTCAACCAGTGTTTCTTCACAGATAAAGCATTGTATGTTGTTGTCTGGAACTTGGCACTGGGCGAAGAAGCCGTTGCCAGACTTCAGTTTTGGTTGCTGAATATTGAGGTGAGGCCGAATTTGCCGCTGATTTGGAGGGTGTTTTGGATGTGAAGCAAAAAACCAAAGGTGTGCTGTTTACCCACCACCCACAGCACTTCTAGCACTCTCTGGGTGGTTTACAGTTTACTTGTGCAGGTTATGCATTGCCCATCTCATGAGCTGGCTACTAAATTGACCAACCTGACCAAATTGCATTGCTAAACTAATGGACCAAACACACCTGTTCAGATATAACAGGTTGGCTTCTTGAGAGAAGACCATTTAGAAGGCCAGCTGTGCCTTCCTTAGGAAGGAGTTCCAAAGTCTTTAGGCTTCCATAGGGAGGGCCTGTTTTTATTTGAGTAGCGCAGGGAAAGGGACCAGGGGATCTTAAGATCTAGGCAGGGCTCAGTCATGAGAAGGTGGCCCTTTGGCTGTCTTTGGTCTCAGAACTTTAGGTCTCTTACAGGGAGGGCAGAGTTGAAACCTACAAGTTGTTTACAAGCGAAGAGTGAGACACTCCACTCTAGTTTGTTCTGGTCAACTGTTTTCTTACATGCAGCTTTCTGAACCAGCAGTTCCTGAGTTGTCCTTGAATATAATGTATATTACAATAATCCAAAATCTGTCTGGTTATTTATTTATTTATTTATTTATTTATTTATTTATTTATTTATTTATTTATTTATTTTCATTTATAGACTGACTGACTTTCCCAAAGGGAACTGGGTGGTGAATACCATAATAAAAAGGGCTATAAAAGATACACAATATACGATAATTTTATACAAAGGAGATGCAACTTGAATACACATTCCTGTGCGAACAGGCATAGCTGGCACACCAGGCAGAAAGCATCCCTGGTCACATTCAAAACACTTCCAGACAACAGATCTTGTTTTTCAAGGTGAATGCAAGTCAGCGAAAACGGCCTGGACTGGCGTCTCTCTTGACACTCAGCCCCTTGCCTGGATTATGTTTTAGGTTTGTTTATCCCCAACTAGTGCAATGCAGATAACAAATAGTCCCTCCCTTCTCCCATTTCGCAAAGTAAGATGGCATAATTTGGGTAGTGGGTGGCATATAAATTGTATAAATAAATAAGATAGATAAGATAAAAAATTATTTTTAATCAATTATCTCACTCTGAATAGTGTTTCTTTTAACGGCACCTGCCTGATTGATGTGAAGAGATTTTCGGCCGATCAGTGTAATTTTAAAGCAATTAATCTAAGCAGGTAATCCATGAAGGCTGTACGTGAACAGCAAAAGCACTGTGTCTTCCCAGGCCAAGGCACCGAATTCTGTCGTTTTGGTGGTTGGAACCCACTTGGACTTGATTGACACCAAATTCCGGATTGAGAGGATCGCCACTTTGAGAGCCTACGTCTTGGCCATCTGTCGTTCCCCTTCGGGTTCAAGAGCCACCGGCTTCCCAGATATCACAATGAAACACTTGCAGTGAGTAAACTGTTGCTTCTCCTTCATCTGCCCTAGAGAAACCCAAGCCACTGGCTTCCAGGGAACAGAGAGGGGTACCGGAGAAGCCTTCCTTTCTGGCATGCTGGTTTTCTCATTTTGCTAGTTTCCTACATAGGAGGGACGCATTATTTATTTATTTATTTATTTATTTATTTATTTATTTATTTATTTATCACCACCACCACCACCACCACCACCACCAATAACAACAACAACAACAACAACAACAACATCATTAAATAATCACACAGCAAACAAGATAACTATGCTGGATTTTGTATTACAAATCACTAGTCGAACACTTCCCAAGTGTTTAGGACTACATCATGTATCGGCAAATTATGCGAGCAGATCTCAGTAAGGTGGCTTTCTGCAGCTGACTGATGGTTACTTTGTCAACTCCAATTTCTTTTAAATACTTCCTTAGCTCTTTAGGCACTGCACCCAGCGTGCCGACTATCACTGGGACCATCTGTACTGGTTTATGCCAGAGTCTCTGAAGTTCAATTTTCAGATTCAGGTAATCTTTTCAAGTTGTTTCTCGGTGACTGTATCACCTGGTGTAGCAATATCAATTTTCTTCTCCAAAATCATAATATCCAGGGTATTAGGCTCCAAAACCCTGTCTGTCTGTATTTGGAAGTCCCAAAGTAATTTTGTGTGCTCATTTTCAATTCTTTTTTAGGCTTATGATCCCACCAGTTCTTTGCTACGGGCAGATGCTAGTTCTGACACAAATTCCAGTGGACCATTTGAACAACTACATTATGATACTGTTTGTAATCAGTCTGAGCAATTTTCTTGCAACAGCTGAGTATATGGTTGATAGTTTCATCTGCCTCTTTACAGAGTCTATATTATTATTATTATTATTATTATTATTATTATTATTATTATTATTATTATTATTATTATTATTATTATTATTATTATTATTATTATTAATTATCTTGTTGCCAGTCATGTACATCTAACAAGTCATGCATTCCCTCATTTGCATTCTGAAGTCTTAAAATTTCAGCAGGCTACGGTTCTTTTGTAGTAGGGTTTTGTTTTGTTTTTGAGCTTGTCCAATAAATATGGATGAGTTGGGTCTGGCAGGATTACATATCAACAAGTTCTCTCCTTTCATGGACTGCCTTTCAAAGGCCCTTGTGTTACAGCCTCCTCCATGCAAGGTTTTCTTTGCTTTCCATGATGCTAATATTCATAGAATGGGGCACATCACCACAATCCCTTGGTCGTCATCTTCATCTTTCTTTTTCTTTTGGAACTCAGTTCCTGTTTTAGTTTAGCTTGCACAAAACAAGTCCTGTGCATGGTTTTCTCTCTGTCTGGCTCAATGCTTTCCTCATTCCGTTCACCTCTCCCTTAACCTCTTCAGTTGCACCAAACCAGACTTGCATCCATCCATCTCTGGGAAAAGTTCACCTCTAGACCATTTCTGTCCAAACGCCACTGAAGTGTCTTTCAAGACCTTCTTCTAAAACAGACTCGGCTCCCTTGTTCTCCTGCCTTTCCCCATCTGCACATCCACTTCTCAGCTGGGAAACACTCAAATGGCTTCTGCCAGTTTACTCTTGTGGATCTCGACCAATTTCTGTCAGGTACAATCTTTCACCTACAGATGACAGAGACAAGACTGCTCCTTTGAACACAGAGACTGAGGTAGGCAGTTCATTGTCTGGGGTGAACACTTGTCACTGGGAAGACTTTTTGGCCTTTGGACAAAAGTCCTCTTTTCTTCAGTTGTATCCTGAGGGAGTCCTCTGCTCACCCACAGTCAGGGTGGGAACAGATGAGACTGTTCTTGATGATAATTCCTTCTCATTCTTGTTCCTTTTACACTGGAGAATGTGTGAGGAAAGACAGAAAGCCTGGCTTTGTGACTCAGCATGAAAAAGACTGACATCCTACAGAGCAGGAGCAAAGTTCTCCATCTGCAAGCCCAAGGCTCTCTCCCAGATCTCCCTGGTATGGGAGGATTTGATTCCCATTATAGTCCAGAAACCAACTGATGTCTAAAGTAGATGTTGCAGTACAGTATAATAGAATCCTTTAGACAGGAGCCCATTGGCATCCTTGCTGCTATATTCTACACCCGTTGCAATCTCCAAAGACATGTCGGGGATACCTCTTCCTCATTTATCAATGCCATACACACATTATTCCTATGCATAGGGAAGGAGAGGAGCCAAGTGGGGTCAATGGATTCGGGGTTATTATGAGCAATCATGGTACCCACTCAGGGAGGCTTCTCTTCCACTGAGCATTAAGAAAGATCTCTCTCTGTGTGTTTGTTTCTGTTGCAGCGAACTCTCGTGTAAAACTCTAGAAGGTTTGGATGAGCTGCGGCAGCTGATTTATCATGTTGCTGTTAACATGAAAGATGCAGGAAGTTCCATTGGCCCCCAGAGGCTTGTTGGGAGATTGGTGAGTATCTGTCCCTTCGGGAAGCTCTTCTCTTGGCTGATGTATTTTGCAACTCTTCAAAAATGCACAAAACCTTTCCAGAAGTAACCATCACCCCAAACTGCATGTGTGAACATACAAAAAGAAGGCTGAGAGGGGATATGATAGCTATGTTTAAATGTTTGAAAGGATGTCACATTGAAGAGGGGACTGGTTTGTTTTCCATGGCTTCATAGACTAGGATGCGGGGCGATGGTCTCAAACTACAGGAAAAGAGATTCAATTTGAACATTAGGAAGAACTTCATGACATTTAGAGCTGTTTGGCAGTGGAATAGGCTGCCACGGAGGGCAATGGAGTCTCCTTCTTTGGAGATTTTTAAGCAGAGGCTAGATGTCCATCTGTCAGAAATACTGTGATGGGGGTTCCTGCAGACGGTTGGACTGGATGGCCCTTGAGGTCTCCTCCAACTCTATGATTCCAAGATTCATTTTTGACCCCTTTCATCCCCTTAGTTGAGATCATCTCTGTTCTGTTTATATGACTCTGGGCACTATTTGGGATGCTGTCATAGTGTGACCCCATTTTGAAATAGGTAGTGATGCCTATATAGCTAAATGGTTTGGGGTTCTGGGAAGGATGACCCAATCAGAATGAATACAGGTGTCATCCTCCTCTTCTTTTATCCGAATACCCATTATCTCATATCTTTAAGTAAACTGCTAGCATCCAACATGTATAATACCCAACACAGCTTTGGAAATTTATCTTTTAAGATTTCAGCTCCCAGAATTCCATTTTTGGAGGGAGATAAGCCAGTGGCCGTGCTGGTGGGGAATCTGGTCAATTCCAGTATAGTAACTCTGGAGAGAAATTTCTCTCTTCCACCTTCTCCGAGCTATCCATGCTTATTTAAGCTTCTATCGTGTTAAGCACTTGGAGAAGTTACGTCTTTGCATCATAGCTCCCACAATTCTCCAGTCAGCATGGTCCCACAATAACTTGTGAAGTCCGAGAGTCACGGACCAAAAAAAGTAACTTTTCCAAGCTCCGGTGCAGGTTCCTCTTTGTTCTTGACAGCTACAGTATTATCCCCCATGTTGTAGAAACATGAACAGAGCCATTGGTTTTTTTTATGCTCCATTGATTTTCAGTATCACTTCACAGATACCAAGAAGTTACCTGAGCCTCCAAGGGTCCATTATAGCTGAGCAACAGAGAAGAAGCCTGAATGACCAGGTCCAATATCTAACAGACAAAGAGATAGAGCAGATCGTAGAGAAAACTCCAGGCAATGACATCAAGGACTATGAGGACCTGCAGTCTGGTAAGGCTCTGCACGTAGTAACGTCTCAGAAGGAAGTGTGTTCGGCATCCTTGAAAGTGTATGTCTGTCACGTTTGCCATGTGAGGAGGCAGTACAGAGTCTTTCCTAGTCCTGAGTAGGTTTTTTCGTTTTGTTTTTTGCTTCCTGTCACTTCCTTACCTAAACTCCTGCTTGCTAATGGGTGTGGTTATCTGAAAGTACTGGAGAGACGTGGGTTGGAATGGCTCTCCACCAGAGTCCCATCATGCCAGGAAATCTCTAAGTTTTGGCATCGATCTTTGTGCCACAACTGGACAACCCTAAATATCTTAATCAGGAAAAATCGGGGGGGGGGATGGTCACATAGGTGTGGAAGCAATACAGCTGCTGGAACAGGTGATGCCTTTAATAATGATAACCATAAACAACCAAATAAAATATTGTGGCATCTTAAAGACTGACAAACTTTATTTGGAATAAGATTTCAAGAGTTGTAGGTATCTGACAAGCCAGCTAGCCCTTTTTTGACTTACTGTCTCCATATCATCATCTTCATCTTCATCCCACATCAGGCCGTTGTTCGTTGGATTTGATTTAGGTGTTTTGGTTTTCCGGCAGCCATCAATTTCCTGATAGAAACCGGGACCCTGCTGCATTTCCCGGATACGAGCCATGGCCTGAGAAACCTCTATTTCCTCGACCCCGTGTGGCTGTCAGAGTGTCTTCAGAGAATCTTCAACATCAAGAGTTCCAAGTCGGTGGCGAAGAATGGCGTGATCAAAGCTGAGGACCTCCGGATGCTCCTGGTCGGGACGGGGTTCACCCAACAGACGGAAGAACAATATTTCCAGTTCCTGGCCAAGTTTGAAATAGCCCTGCCGGTAGCCAACAACAGGTACACTGGTAATTGTCACCAGAAGTGGGGCTGAGCTGGGCAGGAGGAAACGGAGCGTATGAACCACGTTCTTCAGCTCCAGCTATTTATGGAGAGGCTGCTGGCCTCAAATTGTGTGTTGCTAAGCTGGTACCCAGCAGGTTATGTGATTGACTGTGTGCCATAGCCCACAGTAGGGGATCTCAAACTTGGGTAATCCAGATGTTCCTGGACTAAAATTCCCAGAAGCCTTTGCCACTCGCAGTGCTGGCCAGGTTTTCTGGGAGTTGTAGTCTAAGAACATTTGGGGACCTGAGGCTGGGAACCTCCTTGCTGTCCCAGTTTGCCTAAACACCCACACACTTCAAAGGTTTTAAAATGCAATATTGTGACATTCCAATGGAATTCTCTCTGTAGCATATCAGGTTCCTGGGGTAGATATTTCCCCCCAGATATTCAGAAGGACATCTAATATCCATACTGTAGAACAGATACAGGACTGGGGGATTTATTTATTTAAGCACATGTCATCGAGTGTTGCAACCCCACTATAAAATATGATTATCTTATGGTGGGTTTGCAAGCCGCCCTGAGGGTCATGTTTTAGAATGGAAATGTGGGATGCAACTCTTTGTGAACCCATGTAGAAGACCCTCTGATGCATCTTTATTTTGCCTTGGGAGTTGGTGATGCAGATTTAAGGAAGTGCACCTCTGCCTCCTCCGCTAAAGGGCTCCAAAGGGTTGTCCACCTCAAAAAGAGTCTTGCATGTCTTCCCTTCTTGCATTTTCATGTCGCATGCAATTTGGAATTCCCTGGCATTGGGCACGGCGGGTATAGCTACTTGGGGGATCAGAGGCATGTGCCAGTTTGTGCATTGGCCAAACACGTGCTCATTGCTTCAGAGTCCCATGGGGCTTTGAAACACAGAACACCTGTTTGCCTGATAAACGAACCAGCACAAACCACCAAACTGACAGTTCACGCCCATCTTCTGCATATGATGGTTGCAGCTTGGTCTGGAGACACAATAGAAAGGGAAAGTTTTATTATTCTCCATTGCCACCCTGTTGCTTGGTGTTCAACCCCATTACTTTCACTTGCTTATAATGTGTTGTGAGACCCTTCAAAACTCATTTCCTCTTGGATTTCCAAGTCATGTTGGGAATATCCCTCTTCAGTCCTCATTCTTGAGTATATAAATTGACTTCTTAAAAGTGCATCAGCAAATCTCTTTACCAAGGCAAACAACAGCCATGAAGTAGTCTCATCCTGAGACTTCCAGGGCTGGATCTAACCTCTTTCTGTCATTTCAAAGAGGACACCCCCTCCACATTCAGGCTATTCTTTGCACTCGTGGTTGGTGGTAGAGCGATGGGGGGGAGCACTGTTAAATCCTGCTCTCTCCGCTCTGCAGCCTCCAGGTTGCTTACAGACATACAGCCCTCCCAGGTTAGATATGCAGGTACTGAACACATATCAAAAAGAAACATGCTTCCAATTAGGTATACTTTCAGTATGAGCTGTTTAATCATCTGTGCTTGCTGTACCAAAAATGTGGTTTCATTTCAGATGTTGGGTCTTTTTTAACCTGACCTGCATTTGCTCTTTCTGTATATATTGCAGTTGGTTCTGTTTGCTAAGGTTTCCTCCTCTTTCCTTTGGTCTCCTGAAGTCCTGTTTCCACCCTGACTTCAAACAAATAAATTTTATGAGGCTGCCAGAAGTGCCTGAAAAGAAGACAATGAATGGTCTTGGCTGCCACTGTTGCGACGTTGGCCGTTGCTTCTGCCAAGAAGATTGGGCTCAAATGATTTGGTCTCCAAAAGCACCGCCAAAGATCTGTCTTGCAATTGTCCTGGGTCACTACTTCCCAATGGTGGCTCACCACATGTTCTTGGACTACAACTCCCGGGAGCCTTCTCCACTGGCTGTGCTGGATGTTGTAGTCCAAGAACATCTGGGGACACCAAGGTTGGAAGCCTTTGCTTTAGAGGGAAATGATGCTCTGTACCAGTGCAGAATGCCTGCCTAATGAGTTCATGGCTTGACATGAGATCTGAATGGGGGACCACCCTGCTCACAGCCCATTTGCTCACCCCTCTTATTCTGCTCCTTCCAGGATATCTTTGATCTAACCATTTTCTTTTCCATGACTTGGGTAGACCAGCCTTGTCTCATCTAAGATGCTCCCTAGGTCCCTCATGTCACTTTCTATCTGCCCCCCCCTTTTTTGCAAGATATACCCATTTGGCACTTCTGTTCAAGTTGGAGTTGTTTCCCTGAGCTATGTAACCCTATCTCTACTTGGTAAAAGAGTGCTGACTTTGTAGCAGCAGTTGCATAGCACAGACCACTGGTGGTGAACCTTTGGCACTCCAGATGTTTCGGACCACAATTCCCACAGCCCTTTGTCATTGGCAATCTAGGCTCAGAATTCTGGGAGTTGTGGTCCAAAACATCTGGAGTGTCAAAGGTTCACCACCACTGGTATAGGCAGTGGAATTGCCACTGGGTAGCCCCTGTCTTTCAGAGTATGGCTTCCAGAAGGCATTGCAAAGTGTTGAATTTCTGGTAAAATTATTTTGTTGTTGTTGTTTGTTGCGTAGCAGAAATACAAAGATCCACAGAGAATTATTGCTTCAAGTTCTCCTTTTCTCATTAATTGGCACTAAACAGAGACACTTGTTTCAGAGGAAGAAATGGGTTCTTTACCTACAGTTGCTTGAAATTGCAGACTTAAGCTTTCTTTATCATGCACATACTATCAGCCCACCAAACAGACTGACATCATCAACAAAACAACTGCCAACAAGTAGAAGAGAAGGATAGGATAGTACACTCAGCCGAGAGGCTAGGCTCTCTTTGGACCTAAAAGCTGTGAAGAATGATAAACAGTCACACCAGCCGAGAAATTTCCTTCCCAGTCATTCAAACTACAGACCGCATGCGGGATTGTAAATAAAATTCCAACAGAAAACTTGCTGGCCAAAAGAGTTGAGACCCTGTTTTTCAGTAAGTTATTATTATTATTATTTGGTAGACATCTGGATGGATCTTTTTTTCCTTTCAGAATCCAAATCCTTGATAAAAAGATAGTATTCCTCATAAAGATGTATTACTTTCAGAATCTTTTCTATATTAAAGATGGTATCATTGAGGTCTAGAGTCTCAAGGGTTTTCTGAGGACAGTGGCTGGCACTTCTTGTGACAGGCTCCCATATGGAAGTAGGCATTCCGCTCCCGTTGGTCAGCAGCACATATAATGGTTCCCTGGCAAGGATCTGGTAAAATCCCTTTTCTGGTCATTAGGAGTTTCGTCCGTCAGCATATGTTTGCCCGGAAGGGATCCTTGAGATGTATCTGGGCTTAAAGGAAATCAAGAAATCCGATAGCATCTGTTTGTAATTCTTTTGGAAGGGGACAGAGAGGGTTTGTTTTTGTTTTAGATTTTTAATTTTATTTTGTTACACACACCAGTACTTGACATGGTTATTTTCCACTCCAAACCTTGTGTAGCAGATCCTTGGGTGCTTTTTTCCTTTGTGTGTTCCTTTGGTACTCCTCTCTCTCGGTGTGCCTCCTTCTCTCTCTTATTTTTTAAGACAGCAATCCTTAAATCTACTATCTCCCTCTCCCTCTCCCTCTCCCTCTCCCTCTCCCTCTCCCTCTCCCTCTCCCTCCCCCCCCTCTCTCTCTCTGTGTTGTGTTGTTACAGTCATGACTGACTCTTCATGACTCCATGTCCATGGAGTTTTCTTGGCAGGAATACTGGAGCAGTTTGCCAGTTCCTACTCCAGACGCCTACAGCACCTGGTATTCCCTGGTGGTTGCCCATCCAAGTACTAACCAGGCCTGACCCTGCTTAGCTTCTGAAATCAGGCATGCAGAGCTTCTACTCAATGTGACTCAGGGATATACCACTGGCAATGAAGCCAAGAGGTTCAGTCAGGCTGCCAAGGCATATCTGTGGCTTTTGAAGCTGGAAGTCATGATCTGAACATCTCATTCCCTTTCAGCTACCTTCTGCCCCATCTGCTTCCTGCCAAGCCAGCTCTTGACATCCATGACTTGCGTCACCAGACAACAAACACCATTCAGAGGGTATTCAAGATGAGCTTTGTCCCCGTTGGCTTTTGGCAACGGTTTATAGCACGGATGCTCATCAGTCTAGCAGAAATGGACCTCCAGGTAGGTGGAAACCCACCAGTTGAGGACAATCTGAGAACAAACCCTTGGTATGCGAAGAGCACACACTCCTGCTTGCCAGTTGGTTGGTTGATTGGTTGGTTGGTTGGTTGACTAACTGGACTGACTGACAGACTGACTGACTGACCAACCCAAATCTACTTATTGTGTTATTATCTCGTTTTTGTCAGATTTTTTGGCTTGATTGACATCCATACCAATGACAGGAATAAGGCTCGTGGCCTGCAGGAGGCTCTAAGGCCCCCATGAAAATGCCCTTCTTTGAAAAGCCCACACCAAACATGAGTCTCGGCTGCCTTTCATCCCAACTTTCATCCCTTTGTTGGCTGTGTTTCAGTCCAGCTCTGCTGGATTCAAAGAAATCTTGGATGTTCAGGTGGCTATGGGTTGTGTTGTGTATGATTGGGTCTGCCTAGTGCTGTGCAGTCGGGCTGCAAAGCGAGAGGTTCTGGCCCCTTTGTTGAGCTGTACTCTCAACACCAGAGTGGTACCCCAGATTCAGACCAATCACAACATTTCAACCGAATTGGCCTGGCCTGGGCTGATCTGGTTGATGTCCAGAGTGAAGTGAAACCACCAGATTTGGTTCCAGAGGAAGACAAAATGAATTTATGAGTTGATTTGGGGCCGAGGCCAAATCATGTTCGACTTCTCCTCCTCCTGTTTTTGTTATTCTTTGGGTTATCGCTCTACTTCTTTACACTCTAAAGAAAAAAATGAGAGAGCAAACTACCAAGTTTCCTAGGTTTTCATATTTCCTTGGTAATATGTAAACCTAGCTAATGACCTCTCGTTTTTGAGGGTTGTTTTTAAGGCTTGTCACATCTTCAGCTTTTTTGTGCATCCATGCAAAAAAAGAAAGTGACAGCTGTTCGAATGTCCCAGAAGACAATGGGAGATTTGAAAACTGAATCAAACTATAGAGAAACCACCAAATTGGGATGCTTTCCAAGACCCTGGATTGGCTTCCCAAGCAAGTTGAGGGATTCATGAGCAATCTCAATCAGCAAGCTCTTGTGAAGGTTGATCCATTTGGTGGCCCACTGTGTGAAGAGAATGTGGGACACACTAGATCTTTTGTCATCTTGAGTTCTTCTCATCCGCCCCTTTCTCCCTTCAATCCCAGTTCTTTGAAACCAAGAAGAATGCCAAGAGCAGGAATAGAAGAGCCGTGATCTACAGCTTCACAGGGACACAGCGGAACCGATGCAGCACTTTTCGGGTTAAAAGAAACCACACTGTTTATTGGCAAGAAGGGTTGTTTGTCACCTTTGATGGTGGCTACCTGAGGTAATGGTTGAAGCCTGGAGGGGAGGATGGAGGGGGAAAAAACAAAACTCAGGACAAAGTAGAACATTGAGACTTCCAGCATTCTCTTACAGGCAACCTTGAGAAGCTTGTTTTATTGTATTGTCAGTGAAGATGTAGCCACAATCCCCCCTCCACCCCTCCCCAGATTTGGAAGAATCATGGAGGCTGCACAGAATTTACTGGTTTGCATCCAGCGATACAACCATCAATAACAGTGGCATTTTGTATTGTTCGTCATAAGTCCCTTTAAGCTGAGCATTTGCGTTCAGTGGGTTTTAATTCCCAATAAGCACCCAACAGAAAGAAATGTCAGCCCACTAGAACCGCCATAAAATTGTTTAATGTAATTTCATGGATCCGATGAGATGGGAGGGCAGTGCCTTCCTGAAAAGGCACATCTGCAGATATTGTCCACATATGTCTAGAGACAAAAGCCGACCAAACTTTTACAACCCAATTGTTCTAGAAATCTGCTAGATTTCTGCCATAACAGTTTCATAGCTGGAGGACAAGGTGGCAACACAGAGAGGAAAGGTGGTGCACATGAACCGCTTCCCCAGCGAAGTGCACCTTGCACAGTCCCTGCCAGCCTTTCGGAAAGCATTAAAAACCTTGCTTTTCCGTGAGGCGTTTGGTGACTAAATTTCAAGTGTCCCCCCCCCCCGCCCTCTGCTATTTGCTAGTTGTTTTAGTTTATTGACTGTTCGTGTTTTTAAATTGTCCTATTTAATTTGTTTTGATTTTGTTTACACTTCTTTGTTGTGAACTGCCCAGAGTTCCTCTGGGAAGACGGGCGGTATACAAGTTAAATAAATAAATAAATAAATAAATAAATAAATAAATAAATAAATAAATAAATAAATAAATAAATAAATAAAGAGTATCCACTTTAAGGTGATGCTAACGCCTCTGATGCCCTTACTTGGTGCCCTCTGAAGTCACTGGGCTCTTATGAAAACCTTAACCATTGAGTTTCATTGACAAGAGCCATCTTGGAGATGGTTGCTGTGAAGACAACTATGGTTAGATGGGATCCCAGCTGCCATTTGGAAATGGCAGAGCAGTTGAAAGAGACAGACTGCAGGAGAAGAACCTTAGAACAAAACATGGTGTTCTATCCCCTGCTGAGGCTGTTGTGGAAAACTGCCAGCAGAATGTGGGTAGCCTGCATACTGTAATTAAACTGTAAACCGCCCTTGAAGTAGTATGGGGTGATATATAAGCAGAACTCTTTGCTTGGAGAATTCCCAGTGGAATTAATGGGGAGCAAATCTAGGCTGTTGGTTTTTCACCAAAGGGACAACACCCAATTCCCCCTTTATCACCACAGTTTTCCAGAAGGTTTAAATTCAACTAAGGCTTTGTTGCCAGCTGTTATAGCTTTAAGCAAGAAATAGGCCAGGATATGGGGCACCACCTATTTGTCTTTCACTCCACCCAACGTCTAAAATAATAATAATGTCATTCTCATCATAGAAATGCAGAGCTGCAAGGGACTCTTTTGAGCCCAGCCCCTGTCGAAGAAACTCAGTGGGGATTTGAACTCCTAACCTCTAGCTCCTCAGCCAGATACCTAAACCACTGAGCTATCCAGGAGTTCATGCACTGGAAGGCAGTCCTCTGAAGGAAATTCTTCATGCACGGTGTAGCATCAAACGCAGAGCAGCTAATAGAAGGGTGACTAGTGGACGTGTAGGAGTCCAAGCAGCTAACACCCAACAGAGAGAGAGAATTGCCAAAATCAAAGCAGCAGCAAAGCCCAACGCTCTTTCCCATCAGTTTTCCAGCAATAATTCTTTGGGAATCTGGAAGTTGAGTCATGGCAACTGGACTTTCACCTAGCGCGTTGTTAGTCTGTGGAACTCCCTGCCACAGGATGTGGTGATGGCATGTGGCTTGGATGCCTTCAAAAGGGGATTGGACAGATTCCTGGAGGAAAAGTCCATCACAGGTTACAAACCATAATAGAGATTATCATCTCCAGGCTTAAAACCAGGGTACTTCAAGGATCAGATGCAGGGGAATGGTATCAGGAGACAGATATCTAGTTTTGTCTGCTCCCAGACGCATCTGGTGGGGCCACTGTGAGATACAGGAAGCTGGACTAGATGGGCCTTTGGTCTGATCCAGCATGGCTCTTCTTATGTTCTTATGACTTCTTTTTCTTGAGAGATAGAAACATTTTGCTGCTCATCCAAACAGCGTCATCAGATGAGCAGCGAAACGTTTCTCTCTCTCAAGGAATAGAAGTCCAGTTGCCATGACTCAACTTCCAGATAAACTCACCTGGATGACTGAGAATCTTCACAGACCTAATTCTCTGGGAATTTTACTTTGCAGCGTAGAATCCTCTGACGTCAACTGGAAGAAAAAGAAAAGCGGTGGCATTAAAATTGTTTGCCAGTCAGACGTGAGGGATTTTTCAGCCATGGCGTTTATCACCGACCACATCAATTCTCTGATCGATCAGTGGTTTCCCGGTAAGAGTGTTTGTGGTTAATAGTAAAGATGTAACAGATATAAAGACAAAAACCCAGTGCTACCCCCCACCCCTCGGGACTTAAACAAAATTACAACTTTCATGTTATTGACCAGCCCATTTCTCTCAGGAAATACATTGAGTCTTCTCCAGGTGTGTACCCTTTACCTTGTAGAAATATATATACCAGCAATTTATCCCATATTCCATTAAAGTCACTAGACTTACTCAGCCCTTTCCTAATTTTAATTTCACAAGTCAGTTTATCATTAATAGCTAAATTCCATAACTCTTTATACCATTCTTCCACTACTAATTGATTATTAGATTTCCAATATTTGGCAAAAATCAGCCTTGCGGCCGTAACCATTATAATTACCAATTTCCCCTCCTCTTTCTTCTGTTATATTGTTGTGTGTTATTTTTTCTTCCTTATGTTATTTTGCTGTTTATCTGTTCTTTATAAATTTGTAATAAAATATTTTAAAAAATAAAAAATAGTAAAGATGTATTGGCCAGGACTCAACAACAAGCTACTTTAGGTGTCCCTAAAGATTTGGGCACCTCCAGTATTTAAGATTTCTTCTTCAAACATACAAAATCTAGCAATCCCCTTGGTTTCCAAATGCATTGTAATATGGGGATGATGTTCCTGGATGAGTTGTAGGGCAGAGTTATAGAATAATCATGTGCTGTCAAATCAATTTTGACCAATGCCAATCCTTTTCAAGGTTTGCCAGGCAGCAAATAGTTAGCAGTAGTTTTCCATTAACTCCTTTTGAGGTGTGATCCCTGGGGACTGTACAGCTTGCCTAAGGCTACCAGGCTGGTTCTGTTTTCTAGAGCAGTGATTCTCGACCTGTGGGTCTCCAGATGTTCCTGGACGGCAACTCCCAGAAATCCTGGCCAGCTCAGCTAGTGATGAAGACTTCTGGGAGTTGCCGTCCAGGAACATCTGGGGACCCACCGGTTGAGAGCCACTGTTCTAGAGGCACAGTGGGGAATCGAACTTCCAATGTCCAGCTCCACAGCCAAATCCCTAAGCCCCTGTGATGTCCAGGCACCCTTTTGCCGTTTGGACAGCCTGTGTCTTATGAAGTGGCTAGCACTTTCTTCAATCCTTCCTCAGCGCTCACAGCCACCGAGAGT
Organism: Phrynocephalus guinanensis; assembly: GCA_037367245.1. Lineage (NCBI taxonomy): Eukaryota > Metazoa > Chordata > Lepidosauria > Squamata > Agamidae > Phrynocephalus > Phrynocephalus guinanensis. The sequence goes on along the minus strand of CM074749.1, from coordinate 7,041,064 downwards.
GATGGCACTCTGTTGATGGAGCAGTACGTCCCTTGCCCAGTCTGCTCGACCCCTAAAATGCAGGAAGGGAAAGAGGGCCAGAAAACAGAAGATCTTCAGTACTTCAACCTGGAGGATTGTGTGCTCGCGGCTATAGAACTGGACAGCATCGCCTGCGCTCATCACCCGGATGTACTTGTGCCTTTACAGGAACTGGTTCCCGAGCTCTTCATGACAGATTTTCCTGCCAGGTATAAGTAAGCTCTTGTTTCTTGCTCCCCTGGAACCAGAGCAGCCCATTTGCGCATCCCTAAGAATTCAGCTGGCTTTCCAATTCATCCATGCCTTCTATTTGTTCTTCTATTGTGTTGCTCTATGAACACTGTTGACTAATATGTGAAAGAGTCAGTGTTCCATAGAATCCAGGAATAATTGAGTTGGAAGAAGCCTATAAGACCATCAAGTACACACACACACACACACACACACACACACACACACACACACACATATATATATATATATATATATCAAGGCAGGAGGGATCCAAAGCAGGTCTGACAGATGGTTGTCCAATGTTTCCAGCATTTGAGCACTCACCGCTTCCCAACATCATGGGTTCTGTTGTCGCACCGCTCTAACAGTTAAGAAGTTTTTTTTCTTGATCTTCAGTCTGTACCTGGCTTCTGAGCCCATTGTTCTATGTCCTGCACTTGGGGATGATCGAGAACCGATCCTTGCCCTCCTCTGTAGGACTAGCATAAAAGTATCTGAAAAGTGCTACCATATTGCCCCTTGAGTCCTCTTTTCTCTAAGCTGAACATGCCCAGTTTGATGGTGCTCTAGCCATCAGGTCATGATCATACACAACATGCCCTGTTGGTTCTTGATGATTTAGGGCAGGGATGTCCAAACTTTTTGCAAGGAGGGCCAGATTTGGCAAGGTGAAAAAGTGTGTGTGTGTGGGGGGGGGGGATCATTTGGCTGCATCTGGCCCCCGGGCCGGACTTTGGATAAATCTCTATAACATGCAAGGAGGCGGGGAGGACCCTGCAACAATGGAGCTGAGGGCGGGTAGACTGGGCAGGTGGCTGGGTGGTGGTAGACAGAGGCAGGGAGGGCAGGCAAACTGTAAAACTGCAAGCTAACACCTCCATCTGGTATGGGGAAGGGCCAGCTGGCGGGGATGCATGATAGGCTGAGCTGGCAGGGAGAAGCGGCCGTGGGCCGCTTGTAATTTGAAAACGGGCCGCATTTGGCCCCTGGGCCTGATTTTGGACAGGCCTGGTTTAGGGGAAAGACACCAAGGATCCCAAAGCCTTTGCTTCTGTTTGACTGGCATGGCTGACTGTGGTCCCTTGCATAAAATATAGCACAGTGTGGATGTCTTGCTTCCTTATAAACAAAATTTCTGCCTTTCTCTCTCTTTTCCCCCTTCCCTGTCCTGCATGCCTAGCAGACTATTTTTGGAAAACAGCAAACTGAAGTACGCTGAAAATGAAAACAACATGCTTGGCCAAGGGGGAAGTGGAACCGTTATATATCGGGCACAGTATCAAGGGAAACCCGTGGCAGTGAAGCAATTTCACATTAAAAAATGCAAGAGCTCTGCTTGTTCAGCTACAGGTATGGCGCTCCTTATTTGAGGTGGTTTGTGGGCAGACCCTTTCTCTCTCCTTATCATCCACACGTACAAGGAGATAAGCTTAGAATCCTAGAATCGTGGGGTTGGAATGGGGCCTGTAAGGCCATCCAGTCCAACCTCCTGCTCTGTGCAGGAATACAAATAAAAGGAGATCTGCCAAGTGGTGGTCACATATTTTTCTTGAACACCTCCAGTGCCTTATCGTGCTGCTCTAACAGTTAGGAAGTTTTTCCTGATCTTCAACCCAAATCTGGCTTCCTGTAACCTGATCCCATGGTTGTGTGTCTTGAATTGTGGGGTGATCAAGAACAGATCCTGACTTTCCTCTGTATAACAGCTTTTCAAGTATTTCAAAAGTGCAATCCTGTGTCTCCCCTGGGTCTTTATTTCTCCAGGCTAAACATGCCCAGCAATTTTGGTCTTTCCTGACAGGAGTTGGTTTTCAGCCCCCTGATCCTCCTTGTTGTCTTCCTCTGTAAATACAGGGTTTTGAAACTTAATTTTCAACCTATACATTTCAAACCCTGCATTCAACTTTTCAGGATTCATTTATATGCAAGTCTGGAACCTTAGCACCAACGTTGACACTGGAACTAGCAATAGAATGTGCCTTGTGCATGAGGGTGGAGGGGGTTGGAGGAGAGGACGTGTGTTTCAAGAAGTCTTTATGGAAGCTGGCACTCATCCTTGAAAAAGAGGATGCATAGCTGTATATCTTTGCCTACCCAGAGTTAGAGGTGGTCAACAAGAGGCAGGAGAGATCTCTGTCTCCTCAACCTGCTCCCCTTGCCTGATCTGTCACAATAAAAATGATGAGTGTTGACCTTTTGCCTGTGGGCTTTCCGGATGTCTTTTGCTGGTCCTTTACTGGAGGGATTGAGCTTTTAATTTGACCCAGTAGGGCTGCTTTTGTGTGTACGCGTGCCAGGATCTTGCGGCATCCAAGGACTCATGGGCAGTGCATTGTTTTCTTTGCCTAGACACGATGCTGAGGCACCTGCGGGCCATGGATGCCATGAAGAACTTCTCTGAGTTCCGCCAGGAGGCCAGCATGCTCCACTCCCTGCAGCACCCCTGTATCGTCTCCTTAATCGGGATTAGCATCCACCCGCTCTGCTTTGCCTTAGAGCTGGCTCCTTTGGGGAGCCTCACCACCGTGCTTTCAGAAAACTCCAAAGGTGAACTTGGCTTCTTTTCTACCTGCCCTTTCACAAGTGATCCATCAGAGGAGCTTGCGTGGCCTCTTGTGGGAGAAGAGTCCCAGTGGTTTGATTAATCAATGGGTTGGGTAAGCCACCTTCACCATCCTTCAACCAAGGGCATGCCAGGCACCTTTTCCCAAACCAAATGTCATTGTGGTGGTGGTGGTGGTGGTGAATTAGGAGGAGGAGGAGGAGGAGGAGGTCATCCTAGTTCAGTGATGGCAAACCTTTTAGAGATCGAGTGCCCAAACTGCAATTCAAAACCCACTAATTTTTTTTGCAAAGTGCCAATACAGTAATTTAACCTGTATATAGGTGGCTATGAAGGGGCAATGCCATGTGCCCACAGAAAGGGCTCCGAGTGCCACCCTTGGCACCCGTGCCATAGGTTCGCCATCACTGTCCTAGTTGGTATAGTCCTAATCTATGGAGATTGTTGAAGTGGAGGGGATTGCATGCTTTAGTGAGGATGAGGGCCTTGCTGGTGAAGGCTCTTCCAAGCCAGACAGGTCTCAACTGAGATACCAGACAAACTGTGTCCACCAGCCATCAATTATGATGGGAGGAAATAAAAGAGAAATTGGTTGTTTCCCAGGTTGACATGGAGCATGCCAGATGCTACAACCCTGGACATCTGGTGACAAATAAGGCTTAGCAGACCTGTTGTGGAATCAGGACAAGCTGCTGCAAAGCTCCTGGAACAATTCAAGAACAAAACTTGGACTCCCCCTGAAAATTGAGAAGCACCCATACTGGGCCAATATTTGACAGATACTTAGGTTTTTGGTTAAAATTTGTATCTGTTATATAATACCAGCCCATTTAAATATTTTTAATGTTGACTGAAGAGTAGGAAGGGATGCTATGGACCATTGAATCCAGCTCCCTTCAAAGAGGCACAGGGGGGAATTGAACTTCCAACCTCAAACTCCCCAGCCAATTTTCTCCCCTCTTGTTCTACAGGGGCCTCTTTTGTTCCACTGGGCCACATGTTGACCCTGAAAATTGCCTACCAGATAGTAGCTGGCCTGGCTTACCTCCACAAGAAGAGCATCATCTTCTGTGACCTCAAATCAGACAACATCCTAGTGTGGTCCTTGGATGTAAAGGAAAGCGTCAACATCAAACTGTCGGACTATGGGATTTCTCGGCAGTCCTTCCATGAAGGAGCGCTAGGAGTGGAGGGCACCCCTGGCTACCAAGCCCCAGAGATACGGCCTCGCATTGTCTATGATGAAAAGGTAATGCTTAATGTCTCTGCTTCCAAAGGTTGACATTCAGATCTTAGGAAGGCCTCCTCGATTGTGCCTTTTTTGGTGTGAACCTGAGGATGATTTTTGGCAATTAGGTTTGGAGGAGGGGTGGGCATGAAATGGAGAAATTGAGTTTTGTTTCATTTCATTTCTACTCGTGGTTTGTTTCATTTCATTTTTAAATGACTTTTTGTAAAAAAAATTGTGACAAAACGAAACAATAACAAAATGATTTGTTACTCTACAAAATGGCTCCCCTGGGTCCTAGAGGCACCAAATTTGGTGGGTAACTTTTTACCATTTTACAGAGTAATGAAACATTTTGTTTTCAAAGGGGGGAAAAAGCATTTTGCTTCATTTTGTAATGAAACACGATTTTCCATTTCATTTTGTTTTGTAACTTTTTGTAAGGTGCCCATCTCTAGTTCATAGTCCTCCGGTTTCAGCAGGATGGTGTTTCATTACACAACGATTCTGTTGGCGCAAAATCATTGGGTTGGTTCTGGTAATGCAACCATATACATTTATCCACACTGAGTGCCTGATGCAGTACAAGACAGCACCCTTATCTGCACCATCAGTATCTGCTGATTCAGTTATCCCCAGTATAAAAATGTTAAAAGAAAGACCCTAGAAGGATATATTTCTAAATATAAAGTTATAGAACTGGCCATTAGACGAGCTGAGACCATACTTTAAAATTTGCATTTTAATTCCCCATGGATATGAAGGTCCTACTGAACAGAGTAGCAAGAGTTCACTTTGGTTTTCTGGGATGGGAAGGAAGACACCAAGTTTGTGTGTCAGTAAATGGGATTTCCTCTTTGGTGATTCTGCTCTGAAGGCTATAAAATTGATTTTTGGTGTAAATAAAATTGAGTCTGATTTATAGTTTAGAGTTGATTTCTATCTTAAAGAGGGCTAAGAAGCCACATCTGTAGTCTCGTATGAATCTCCCTCTGAAGCCTTATTTGTTCACTAGGTTTGGCTGCTATTCAGGGGGTTCCAAAATTTGGAAGTAAATGGAGAACAATGGGCATGCAAAAAAAAAAAGGTATCAGGTAGAAGACGGGAAGTCCAAAACACCCATTAAAACCTACTTCTCTGCAACCACCCCTTAGGTGGACATGTTTTCCTATGGGATGGTCCTCTATGAACTGATGTCAGGGCAGCGCCCGGTGCTTGGTCAACACCAGCTTCAGATCTCAAAGAAGCTTTCCAAAGGGATCCGACCCGTTCTGGGTCAGCCAGAAGAGGTTCAGTTCCATCGAATGCAAGCCCTGATGGTAGAATGCTGGGACACAAAGCCGGAGAAGGTACAAGGGAGAAGGGTTTTTTTGGGGGGGGGGGGGAATCAGCATTGACACGCACTTGTTAGTTGGCCCTCCTCTGATTCAAAGAACCATCGGCAGAACTCCTCTGGCTGAGCCTGCGGGTTTTTCAAAACTTGCACCCAATTTCTGATGGTGGGCACCACCTGGATATTCCTGGGAAGCATAGGGTGAAGACCTGTTGCTGTTTCTGAAGCTTGGAAGGTCCATTATTGGGGACTCATTGCTGTAGTATGTCATGTGGGGTATATGACTCTGCTTGCACTTGTTTTGGTGCATCATTATTATCTTTGTGAAATGTTTTTAAGCATTATTTCTAGAAGCCATTTTGTTTGTTTGTTTGTTTGTTTGTTTCATTTTTATACCACCCATCTTCCATACTAGAACTCTGGGTGGTTTGCAAGTTAATAAACATCAATATACAGATATAAAGCATCAAAATACAGATAAAAAGTGGGGGAAAGCCCTAGGCAAAGTACATCGGGGGCGGGGGAGATTTAAAAAAATTAAATTAAATTAAATTAAATTAAATTAAATTAAATTAAATTAAATTAAATTAGGTCGCCATATGTCTCCCTAAAAAGCAAGGTTTTCAAAGCCTTTTTGAAGGTGGGTAGGAACTGTGCAAGGCACAGCTCACTCGGAAGGTGGTTACAGCTCAGGGTGGGACTTTTTTAATGTCTAGGACTGGAGTTCCCACAGTTCTCTTGTCTGGGAGTTCTGCCTGACAGATGTTTTACAGACACATCTAAACATAGCTTGCCCGGGAGAAGGACTCCAACTGGAAGGCTTTTGTTTCTTAGGTATGCCAAGCTCTACGCAGTTATTGTGCTCAGAAAGAAAGCTCCCAGCTAGTCCTGGGGCAGGAACGGGAAGGTTGTTGAAATAGCTCATCCTTAGAGCATTCCAGTTAAGACCTTTATCCCATGTGAGACATATTTACAACTCCCAGAATAGAGGATTGATTGATTGATTGATTGATTGATTGATTGATTGAGTGAGTGAGTGAGTGAGTGATTGATTGATTGATTGATTGATTGATTGATTGATATACCATCGGTCTGTCTACCAAGCCCATTCTGTGCGGTTTACAACAAGACAAAACCATAATCAGCAACATCAAATTCTGCAAAAATGTGTCAAATCAATGCATAAAAACAGTCAAGAGGGCAGAATCATTTTATCATTTTGATAAAATTCTACATTTTTTGACGGAAAGGTGTGTCCAAACAACCATGTTTTGAATAAGCATTTGAAGTTATCTAGTGAAGGGGCCAGGTGAATATCTGGGGTGGGGGGGAGGAACAGTTGATTTCATGGACATGGCACCACCACCGAGAAGGCCCTGTTTCTCATCTTCTCCTTCCAGGCTTCTCTAGGGGTCACTTTCCTCAGCCACTCCTCCTGGGATGAAAGGTGGCATGTATAGTTCCAGAAATCTGAAAACCCGATCTCTAATGTGTGCTTGAGATTTTTGGAAGCTCTGAGCTGACTCTGGCTGTGCAAACCCATTTATGTTATCACTTGTTAAAAGGTGCTAACTAGATAAAAAGGTTCTTCCCTCCTAGTCCATTTGTGGTTCCGAAATGGCGGCCAGCCTAGATGCCATTTGCAAGCACCCATCTGTAGGAAAGTTGGATAGGAAACAGGATTGGGGGCTTCTCACCTTTGCCCTTCTCTCTTTCACCCAGCGCCCTCTGGCCTCCTCAGTGGTAAGACAAATGAAAGACCCAACTTTTGCTACCTTCATGTACCTGCTGCGGTGTGGAAAACAGTCTTCCTTCTTTGGTTCTCAAGGGCAAGAGTTCACCGTGGTTTTCTGGGATGGGAAGGAAGACACCAGGTTTGTGTGTCACTGCTTGTGTGTGTGTGTTTCTTTTAAACCCCTTTGTCCTTTGAAGTCACCTCAGGAAATCAGTTTCTCAGTATCCATAAATGGCTATCCAGGATGTTTACTTATATTATATGTTCAGACAATTCCTTTACATGAATCTACATTTGCCACTCACACATTACAAAATGAACCCTGGAGCTGAGTCTTGCCCTGTTCAAAGCCCCCTTCTATTGAATGGGGAACCTTGAATGGACCTGCATTTGGGATCTTGGAGATCTCTGTGTATCCCTTCTGCCTTTGGAAGAGGACATTTTGGTCCATTGTGGCTCCATTTCTGAGGCAAAGGGGTGCATTTGCTCCAGAAGAAAAAGGACCACCTGCCTGGATTTCTGGTTTTAAATGTAAATTTAATTTTTAAGTAGTCAACCTTGAGGGTGGTTAGCAGAAAAATGTAGTCAAAGCACTTCAAAAGAGATAAAGATATACAGCAGGACTCCCCCTTATGCAGGGCCAGCATCTACTGCCTGAAAATACTAAATAACCCCCACCCCCAATATATAAAAATTATATTCTGAAGACATATATATTTCCAGAGTAGAGATGGGCACGAATAAAAAATGGTGTTTCGTTTGTCATTTGTCATTGAGAGGTCCATTTCATTTCATTTCTGTTTTTCGTGATTTTTTTTGGAAAAATTTCATTTTTGTTTTTCATTTGTCGTTTCTACCTGCTTTTTGCGCAATTTTTAAAGCATTTCTGTGCGTGGGCGTCCCCCAACGGCCCAGACCAGAGGGGAAACACTAAAAAAAATTGATGCTGGCAGAGACACAGTATAGACTAGGTACGCAAGGAGGCTGCAAAGGCAGCGGTGGGCGTTGCCCAGGGTGCAAGGCAGCCGCAGAGTGACTGCACTGCGGGGCAGGGGAGGGTACTCACCGAGAGGTACGCAGTCACACACGCACACAGGGAGGCTGCAGGACTGAAGCTAGAGTCACAGAGATAGCATTCCCTCCCTAACTCCCACCGGAGACTGCAAGGAGGACGGGGGCTGCCAGAGCTTTTTATGCCCTCTGTGGCTGCCAGACCTGCCCAGTCTGCCACCTGAGCATGCTATTGATTGAAGTTGTCCAAGAATTTACATGATCCCATCATATGGCTTGCCTCCATGTTGTGGCTGGAGTGGCAACATCCATTTTGTCATCCTTAAAGGGAAAAGAAAAAATACATCATGATGGGAGAAGACAAAAACAAACATTTTAAGGACCCCTACCCCCTGGTAGGTATTATCAGACAGTATAAATAATTATCGCTGCATTTTTATGGATGTCCAGGGCATTTTTTAACATTTAAAACAGCTCATTTCATTGCATGCCGCCAGTAATGAAAACGAAACGTAACGAACACAATTTTCGTGGTTCTGTTCGTTTCGTTTCATTTTCATCACAATTTTCGTTTGTCGTTTCATTACGTAACGGGACAAACGAATAACGGAAACAAAAAAATGTTCGTTTCGTGCCCATCTCTGTTCCAGAGTGCATTTACCAGAATTGGTGGCTAGAGAGATCCAGAATCCATGCAATGTATAGCATTCAATGTCTGTGTTTTTCAATATCCATGAGATTGAACAAGATCAGATCACCCATGGATTCTGTGACCGTTACTGCATTCTTTGCATTTATATGTAATTTATTTACATTTATATATTGCAACCTGGCTGTTTCTCTCTCTCATCTGACCATCTCACCGGCTACATTTTCCTCTTCCTTAAAGAATGTTTCCGTCATTTTCCTGCCCATTTGGGAAGTTTTAGGTAGCATTCGGAAATACGCTGTGTAGGTGTCACTGTACAGTGCGATTGGGTGAGCAGGCCCCTCACCTTAGAAATAACAGGATTGCACAAAGCCTGGCTTTTACCTTCACTGCATCTCACAGAATGCTGGTTTGATACCAGTGGTGCCATTAAAGGAAGTCCTTTTTTTTACCCCTGGTTTCAGAAATTACACCGTCGTGAATACCGAGAAAGGCCTTGTCGAAGTTTCGAGGATGAGCTGCCCAGGGATGAAGCTGTGTTGTCAGATGAAGGTCCAGAGCTCTCTGTGGACTGCCACAGAGGTATTTCTTCTGCAAAGCATTGAGGCCTTGCAATGAAGAGGTCTCGTCCGTCCAGTTGCCTGCAGGGCTCCTTGCATGACCTCTACTATTGGAGGGGGGGCAAAAGCTGTGAAATAGGGATGGGCACGAAACAAAAATATTATGTTTTATTTCATTTCATTTCCTCCCCAACATTTTTTTTCATTTCATTTCATACAATTTTTTCCAATTAAAAAATCGTACGAAATGAACCACTAAGTGAAGTGGTTCATGCGGGAGGGGGGCTGGAAAGTGGCGGAGGGACAAAAAGTTTTTTTTAAAAGCCCTGGGCTTGTTTTAAAAAACGTTTTCCCCTCTTCCAAGCCCTGCCTGCCAGCTGATCAGTGCTGGGGTAGGGGGGGAAAACCGTTTCCCCCACCCTAGCGCCGATCAGCTGGTATGACTTGGGGGAGGGAAAAAGTTTTTTTTTTAAGCCCAGAGCTTTTTTAAAAAACGTTTTCCCTCCCCCAAGAGGCTTACAGACGGAACAAAATGGTTCATTTCAATAACAGCAACAAATAACAAACCATTTCATTTCATCTGTAACAACATGCTTCTTCCTTGTTTCGTTTCGTTACGTAATGAGATGATGAAACAGCATTTCGTTTTTTGTTTTGTGCCCACCCCTACTGTGGAATCAGTTGTTTGAACGAGAGAATGAGAAGTATAACAGGAAACGAACGTTCTGCTTGATCACAAAACCACTGGCAAACTGTTGAGTGACTTTGGGTGTTTGTTTGTGTCCCAAAAAGCACTTTGTTGTTCACCACCTAAAGGCAGGGTGGACACATAAACCGTCTGCTGAAGTAGCAATGGAATGGACAGCAGTGTCTGTGGAGGAGGAGAGAGTGGGCTGCTGCCCACCCCCCAGAGGTCAGAGACAGGGTAGGAAGCAGCATCTGCAGGGAAGAGGTCAGCCTTGGTGATCAGCATGTCTAAATTTTGGCCCTCCAGATGTCTTGGACCACAACTCCCACCGTCCTTTGTCATTGGCAATCTAAGCTTAGAATTCTGGGAGTTGTGGTCCAAAACATCAGGACGGCTGAAGTTTGAACATGCCTGCCCTGTAAGATTTGGAGCTGATCACGGAATGAGGGACAGGGGAGTGGGTGGAGGTGTTGTGAGGTGGAGGAAGCACTGAGGACAAGCAAACAGCCTTGCTGACCAAATTGTTTGCCATCCATTCATTACGTCCCTGTCCAGCCTTCCTCAAGGGAGCTCACAGAGCTGGGTCTACGACGGTCCTGTGAAGTAGGTCCAGGTGAGCAACTGGGCCTTGACTGGGGAGCTTGGTGGCCAAATGGGGGGATTTGAACCAAATTCTATTGACACTTAGCCTCTGCTTCTAAATGCAGAATTGCCACCTTTGAACTTCATGGCCTGGCTTTCATTTGAGTGCTTAAACTCCGGATAGGCATGGAAACAAGAAGCAGAGTAGAGGGTTTAAGACTCCTCTGCAAAGGGAGGATACAACCAGAAGATATCATTATTTGTGGAGACGCTGAAAAGCAGAACGGCTGTTTCTTGTATGCTTGTTCAACACTGCCATTTCCAATACAGCGTGGCTATTAAGTCCAGGGGAGTTAGCATTTTAAGGGGTTGTGGGTGGGAGGCATTGCCCTGAATTCTTCTCTGGTTTTGCCAGTCTTTATATCTGCGTTCTCTACTTCCCTTGTAATACATTTCCTTCCGTTCAGGACGGAACGAGCATAATTATAGAAATACAGTTTCTTTTCTTTGCTGTTGCACAGGACCAGAAGATCTACGTGTACAGTTTACAAGGCATGTGTCCGCTCAAGGTTCCACAGAAGGGGCTAGACACACCATCCATGGTCACTTGCTTCCTGGCAGTGCCCGTTGTGAAAAAGGTAAGCAGAGTGCATTTCAAGTGGCTTAATTCCTTCCAAGCATCGGGAAAGAAATCTTAAATCTGTTTTCTGTTCATTTTAGAAAGATTGCTTCTGATTAGTTAAACGTATCAAGTTTGCTGAGAGAGAGAGAGAGAGTCTTGCTTTAAACATGCTGCACTTGAAGATTATTACCCTTTTATGATTTCTGGCTATTTCTGTGTAACTGCTTCCCTGCAATGCTTATGCTTTGCTTGCATGATAACAGTTATTAGTAATAAATGCCCTATAACCTTTTGGTTGTAGGCTGGCTAAACAAGCTGGGCTAAGAAAGTAATCGGCATGTTTGCACAGCTTTTGATACAACAGGAACAATATGCTAGTGGGGAGATTCTGCATGGAGGAACTCATTAGCTGATGACAAAAATGTTTCATTCTCATGTTTAATTCCCTTCTGCCCTTAGAACTCCTATATGGTGTTGGCCGGTTTATCAGATGGTCTTATTGCAGTCTTCCAAGAGTCGCGAGGTGTCCCCGAGGACGGCTGTTCTTATCTGTGCTCCCACACTGCCAACCGCACCAAGTTCCAGATCGGCGATGACGATCCCCGCCAGAACCCTTACCCGGTGAGAGCGATGGAAACCGCCAACAACGGGGCTGAGGTCTGGTACAGCAACGGCCCTGGCATCCTCGTCCTTGACTGTGCAGCCATGGAAATCACCCGGCGGCTGGAGCCCTACAGCCCGCCTTCCACCGTGGTGTCCATCGCGTGTAGCTCGGACTGCAATGGGGAGGAGGTGGCCTGGTGTTTAGACGACGCCACCAACTTCCTGGTGATGTACTACACCTCGACGTACCAGCTCTGTGCACGCTACTTCTGTGGAGACCGCAGCCCCCTGAGGGACATGTTCACGGTTCAGCCACCCTCCCCCTTGATCCCTGCTGCCTTGGCTGCTAATGGGAGCCTGACTCCGGAGGTCAGCTCCCCAGTGGACGTTAGCATCTTGAAAAGCCAAGAGGTAGGCATTCAGATAATAAACCACCAGGACTCCGTGACAGACTACTGCTCTGTCTCTTCGCACACCTTATCTGTCAACCAGACGTCAATGTCCTCCTTGAGTCTGCTCAGCTCTCCGAGCAGTTTCTCCAGCGTGCCTTTCTTGGTAGACTGCGAGGAGACGGACAAGCTTCAGGAGTCAAACCCTCTTTCTGAGAAACCCGAAAGTGATGCCGTCTCAGCCAGTGATGACCTGGGGTGCCTTCAGGCAGTGAGAATCCTCCCTGTGAAGGACCTCCTGTGGATTCCCAGGTGCGTTGCTTTGGGGTCACCCCTGAAAATTTGGTTGAAGGCCTTCTGTCTTGCTTCTCCATCTCACTAGGAGTTAGTTTAATAGGCAAAAGTGGGCAAAGTATGCCCTACTCCTTAGGAAAAGGATGGACTACCTATCAGTTTTATCAGGCTCCTACTTTTTGAACATGGAGGCAAAGAGTCCTGCCTCCTCCTGAGCTGCCTCACTTTAATCACATCCAGTCTATTGCATTGCTGCTTATGTAAACCTGAGAACCCTTGAGCCTGGTGAGGACATTGCAGCAGGTCCAGAATGCAGCAACCAGACTTATTCAGGTGTAAGTTCCATCACTAGAGATGGGCACGAAATGCATTTTTAATTCATTTCATTATTTATTATTTATTTCGTAACATGATGAAACGCATAACGAACAGAAATTTCTGTTTCGTTCCATTTCGTTTCTCCATAGGAATGCATTAGTAATAGGAATTAGTAATAGGAATGCATTAGTAATGCATTAGTAATGCATTCCTATGGGGAAAACCCCGCAGTTCCCCCCACAATGCGCCTGATGGGGCGCAGGAAACCTCAGGCTTTTGCCCCCCCCCCAGCGCCATCAGCTGCCGCGCGGGCTGGGGAGGCAAAAAAAAGAGTTTAAAACTTCATGCCTTTCCCCCTGCATGGGGAAAAGGCAGGTTTATACTTTGGGGGGCGGCGGCTTCCCCAGCTCACATGCCAGCTGATGGGTGCTGGGGAAGGCAAAAACAAACAAACCACCTTTTCCCCACCCAATTGGGCGCGGGGAAAGGTGGGAGGTTTTTTCTTTTTCTTTTTCTTTTTCTTTTGTCTCCCCCAGGCAAAAAAAAAGTTTAGAAATGAACTCCCACCTTCCCCCCACCCAATCAGCATGGGGAAAAGGCGGGAGTTTTAAACTTTTTTTGCCGCGCCAGCGCTCCAGCTGATCAGCGCTGGAGCTGGCGAAAAAAAGTCACACAAGCACCACACACCCACACCCACACTGCACACATAACAAACCAAACCAAAACGAAATACAGAATGATTTTTTTTAAAAAATCACTTTGTACGAAACGAACCCCCCTCTCCCCAAACTAAAAACAAAATGAAACGAAACAGAATTTTTCATTTCGTGTCCATCTCTACCCATCACATATCACCAAGTCTGGTTCACCTCTGCAGGCTCCTGGGTGTTTTCCACGCCACGACCAAAAATTTAGTGCTAATCCATAAAGCCTTTAATTGTATGTGGGCCCCTTTCTTTCTCTCAGAAAATCAGCCAATCTCACCCTATTCATCAAGGCCTGGCTTCTCCAGGTTCCAATCAGAAATGGTGCCTTCTCAGCTAAAGTGCCTGCTTTATGGATTCAGGCCTCCTTCTTCTCAAAGGGATACCAAGGACATGTTTTGGGTTTTAGGAAGCATATAAGGGCATCCTCCTTTAGCAACTCCACCACTTTTTGAGGTTTCATTGGAAGCATCTATTTATCTCATTTGTTTCCGTGGGTGTTTGGGGTTGCCTCTTGTTTTACCTTTGTAAACCACTTAGAATGATGTCCCACACTAGGTCAGTAGACATATAAATGTAGGTAATGCACACATACATAGCCACATCTGTTGAGCTTTCATGCCTGGTCTTCAGCCAGTTAAATTCCCATTCATGGCTTTGTTTGAGCAAACCAAGGGTCATCAAAGACCATCACTACAATTTCCCTCCAGTGCTTTTCAACCCAAATATTCCCCACAGCTCATGAAGTCCCATCTGTTTTGGCACATTCCTTTTCTTGAAGATGTTAGAGACTCCTGGGAGGATATCCAGAATGTCTGTTCATTTCTTGGTTCAACTTTAAAAAACAAACAACCAATATATATATATATATATATATATATACAAAAATGAGAGGACTCATTTTTACAAGCCTCCTTACATATACTGTAAGCCCCACTGGAGAAGTACATCTTTGGAAGACCATTTCAGAAGCTGTGCAATTGATCTGGTTCTTCTTCCTGTTCTCTAAGGATTAATGGTTTTGGCTCTGACCAAGAACTTCCTCAGAGGAACATACGAAAAGCAAGCCTTTTCCCTGTTTCCTGATAGGTTTCCTTGCTAACTGGCTTATTTCCCCCCCCCTTTTTTTTTTAGACGTGGTGGAGATATTATAGTCATCGGCTTGGAGAAAGAGGCCATTTCTCAGCGGGGGAGAGTCATGGCTGTCCTGAAGGCCACCGAGCTGGCCTCCTACGGGTAAGGAGGACAGGGGAAATGCTGTCAACTAGTGGTTCCCCAGATGTTCTTGGACTGCAAATCTCAGAAGCCTTCACCACTAGCCATACTGGCCAAGATTTCTAGGAGTTGTAGTCCAAAACATCTGGAGACCCAAGGATGGGGACCAATGCTTTAGAAGGAACCCACACGGAATGGAACAGCACATACCCAACAAACACAGGGATCCTAGTTTGGCCCTCACCCTCCCATCTCTGGTCAGGATGACACAAACATTCAAGGAGAGGTGCCTGCATGCAGACAATTTTTCTTGAACATTCATGAGCAGCATTGAGGGTGAAAGTGACTTTGATTAAGGCAGGTTTGCCTCTGCCTAAGCCATGCAAACCTCCCCTTCCCTAGAAGAAATGTCAAAGAGAAAGAGAACATATTACCTCCTAGTAGTTAAAGAAGTCAGACTGATAGAGTCAGTGACATTTTGTACTGGAGAAGACAAAAACTTAACAAAACGTTACAGACCGTTAGGAGGAGAAGAAATCATCATCATCATCTTAGGACTGAAGAGATGGAATGGACCTCATAGATAGAACATCAGGGAGACAAAGTAATTAATAGACATGGGCACGACTTGGTGAATTTCTCGTTTCCGTTTCTGTTCCTCGTTTCCATTACGCAACGAAAACGGAAATGACAATTAAGCCGTCAGAACTCGAACTCGAACCGATAAACGATAAATTGGGTCTGATTTGTCGTTGTCGTTCATGGCATCGCGCAGCGATCGCGTGATGCCAAGCGGCACAGAAAAAAGTTTTAAAAATAAAAAAATCCCAATTTCCGGCCAAAAAAGCAGGCAAAAATATGCCTGTCTGAGGGCACCTACCAGAGGGGTGGTTTCTGGGTGGGGGGGTCCCCGGCCTCCCCCCCCCTCTCCTGTCCTGGGCTGCTGGACCTGGTACCAGGCGGGGGGGGCATCACTCTCGTCGTCTCCATTTGCCATGCGGTGCGAGGGGATCCAAAATGGCGACAGCAATATTTTTTTTGAAATCATGGTCCAAAAACCCACCAAAGCACCACAAAAACATGCGAAAATTAGCTATTTTAAATGCTTGAATTTTTACAGTAGCAGCAGTGGGTTTTTCTAGCAATAAAACGTCTCCATTGATTTTATTTTATTTTATTTTTATTTTTATTTTTTTACACCTGCGCAATGATGGGCTGGCCATGGGATGGGACCATGCAAATTTTTGGAGCCATTCCACCAATTGCATGGCCACTTGGCCAGGTTTTGACTGAGACTTCTGGGATGTGCCAGTCGGACATAAAAAGCCCACTACCCTAGCCCGAACCCGAACCCTAACCCTAAGCCTAACCCATACGCCAGGACACTGTCCTTCTTAGTGGGTCAGAGGCACCCAGAGGTGCAGCCCACTAACTCACCCTAACCTTACCCGTAATAATCCTAAGCCTAGCCCTTGCCCTAACCCCAACCCTAAGCCAGATCTGTACTCGCATTGCACTACACGCAAGTACACTGTCCTTCTTAGTGAGTCAGAGGGCGCCCAGCAGAGGCATTCTTCTCTCACCTCGCTCACAGTCCAAAGTTCCAAAAAACTCCAAACCTGTACGCCAGTATGCTGTCCTTCTTGGTGAGCTAGAGGCACCCAAAAGAGAGGTGCCTCTGCCAGTGCCACTTGGTACGCAATGGCTACACGGTCTAGCGGGCCAGAGGAGGCACCCACCCCAGAGAGGTGCCTCCAGGAGCCCGCCACCCTACTCCCCCCAAACCAGTACTAACGACAAACGACAAACGAAACGACACATTTTTGAAAAATTTCGCGACAAACGGAAACAAGCCGAAACGGGCTGGCTCCGACACACGACAACTCAAAACGTCATTTTTCCTGGTCGTGCCCATCTCTAGTAATTAATCAGATTCCCAGCTGCAGCCAGGCACCAAAACCATTGGGCTATTTAACTTTAACTTTATTTTTGTGTGGTCATGGACCCAAAGTTAAATCAAGAACAGCTAAAACAATAATTTACATACTTCAGAAGTTAAAACCAGTTCATTATCTTAACAAATTATCTTAATTATCTTAATTATCTTGAATGAGCCTTGTGGCACAGTAGTTAAATGCCTGTGCTGCAGGTAAAACTGCTCATGACCTTGGGTTCAATCCCAGGTAGCCGGCTCAAGGTTGACTCAGACTTCCATCCTTCCGAGGTCGGTAAAATGAGTACCCAGCTTGCTGGGGGGGGTAGTGTGTAGCCTGCACACTCTAATTAAAATTGTAAACCGCCCAGAGACTACTTTGCTTTTTGCTTTTTAATGAAGCATTTTACAAGATCTTAGAACCCAGACTAGAAACTTTGCCAGTGTCTCCATGACTATCTGATTTGTACCTGCCAACATAGTCTTTAGATGTTCATTAGGACACATACTGGGACGTTTATTCATAACGGGATGAATAAGTTGCATATGTTTGTCCTTATAAAGGCTGCATTCTAGCATGATATGTATCAGGGTCTCTACTGTGTCCTCATCACAAGGACATAAACAATCCTTATAGGGCAGGGATGATGAACCTTTTTGACACCGAGTGCCCAAACTCGGTGATGGGGATGGCCACGGGGGGGGGGGGAGGGATGGGGGCGAGGGCAGCAAGGGCGACAGGGGCAGCGGCAGGGTCAGGGTCATCGGTGGCGGCAGGCGGCAGGGATGGCGGCGGGGCGAGTGTGGCTGGGGAGGTGGCGGCAGAGGTGGCAAGGGGCGGGGCGAAGGCAGCAATGGGGATGGTGGCGGCCTGGTCAGTGGCGGTGGCAGAGCGCGGAGGTGGGAGTGAGGACGGCAAGGGCAACAGCGGCAGGATCATTAACGGGGGCAGCGGGGATGGCAGTGGCAGCGGTAGGGGTAGGGTCATCGGTGGCGGCGGCAGGGGCAGGGGTGGCATCGGCGGGTCCAGCGGCGCACGCAGCAGCCACAGAGGCGGGCCCAGAAGAGGTTGCAGCTGCCCAGCACCCTGCTCCCCAAGCCCCACAGAGCCTGGAGCCCGGCAACTTGGCCTCTTCCCCTCCCTGCTTCTTCCCTACTCCTGTTCCTCCGCAAATTCCTCATGGCTGGTCCAGCAGAGGGGGAAGTAGGGGGGCAGGGAGCATGTCGCGTGCCAGGTGAAAGCTCTCCGTGTGCCACCTTTGGCACGCGTGCCATAGATTCACCATCCCTGTTATAGGGGATGTTATGAAAGCGCCCTTCCAATATTGCTGAAGGGCAGCAGTTGAATCTAGCCCTAGAGATAGCATGCCTGTATTTTGAGATGGTGAGTTTGTATAAATATTCTGCCATGATATTCCTATTTGTGCCATTTATAAAAGCATTACGGTACTTTTCTTTTCCTAGGCTAAATTATGTGTCAGGAGAAGCAAATTCTGCAGGCAGGGGGTGAAAAATCAGGCCCGTTGAACATACCTTTTCTGGGTTTTTTTTCTTTCATATTGTACTTTTTAAATTAGTCAGTAGAATGCAGCCCAAATTAGCTGGACACAGAGCGGAACTATGTGGGGCACATGAAAATATCTATTTCAGTTATTGCAAAAGTTAGTACGCCATCCTTCCAGCTTGCAGTATTTTTTGTGTATAAGACTATATTATTGCCTAATTTTTAATACTAAAAATTGAGAGGTATCTTGTATGCTGAATTAAGCCGAGGGAAGAGCTGCCCAGTTGCGAAACTGTAATTTGAGGTTGGAAAGGTGTGTGTGAAGGGGGTGTCATATACATGAGGGTTGTCTTATAGATGGAAAATGCAGTATATACTTTCTGCAGTTGTTGTGGTTCACAGATGGGAAAAGCAAAAAGTAAGGCAAAGTGTTCTGCTTATATACTACCCCATACCACTTAAATAGTCTCTGGGCAGTTTACAGTTTTTTTAATTACAGTATGCAAACTAACTTTCGAGAACGAGACAGTAATAATTATCTCCTTGTAATGGCCAGTGTGCTAAATTAAGAGAGAGAGAGAGAGAGAGAGAGAGAGAGAGAGAGAGATTCTGGTTTTGTGTTTTGTTTTGTAACTTTCCTTCACGAACGTGGTTGCTTGTATTCCCAGGTCGCTGGTCGATGCCGCCATCCTAGCCAGAGACACTGTTGCGTGTTGCTTCAAGACCGAAGACATGGAATGCTGCCTGGCTGTCTGGAGAAGCTGGGGTGCCAAAGACTTTGAGCTTTTCTACCAGTCCTATGAAGAACTGGGTAGGCTGGAAACCTGCATGCGGAAGAGAAGGTAGTGTTGCCGCTTGCCACCATGGAGATGAAAGCTGGAGGGTCCATGGTGCAAAACTGACACTATTTTGTGTTGTACAAAAAGGAGTCCAGATTGGGTTCTCTTTTAAGAAGACCTGGATGGTTCTGCTCTCAATATTGCTGCTAAGAGACATTCCGAGAGAAGGTCTCCCCCTAATGCAATGGATTTTTACAACAGAAAGCCGTCTGCATTTTTAGGTTAATCAGTTGCATGTGTCTTGCCTTCATCTGGCCACTGACATCCCTGCAAAGTCCATGCCATGCTGTTTTGTTTTGCTCTCCTAGTCTTCCAACACGGATGATGGTCCAGAAATGACATGTTTTTGGGCTCTCTCCTTTTAGTCCTTCATCCCGTGGTGTTCGAGAACTTACGACAGGCCTACTCAAAGCAAGGCAGGGCAAGATGCACCTCTAAGGCTGCGTGGATTATGCCTGCCTCCGCTTTCATAATCTTTCAGGGATGATCCGTGCTACTCAGTCTCGGGTGCTTCCTGTATTTGTACTAGCAATGCCAAAAATTTCTTAGAATGCAAAGTCATCTGAAGAGATACTATGGCAAAACCCCGGAGGCCACCTTTTGAGCTTATCAGACTTTGAACATCTTGAGGACTTGAAACGTGTCTTTCTTATTTGTGCATGCACCGTCCCCCTTTGCAGATGTGTCTGCAGAAATACATCTGCTGTGCAAGGCAGCATTTGCTACCCATTGCCAAGGCATGAGCCCTGTTGCTTCTAATGGGGCAAACGCTGTGTGGTGTAATGGCAGGCAAGAGGTGGGTTGAAGGCACTGCCTTTTACCTTCCACTGTTAAGAAGAGAATCCTGGTCAACAGCTTTAGCAAAGA
Source organism: Phrynocephalus guinanensis (assembly GCA_037367245.1). Taxonomy (NCBI): domain Eukaryota; kingdom Metazoa; phylum Chordata; class Lepidosauria; order Squamata; family Agamidae; genus Phrynocephalus; species Phrynocephalus guinanensis. Next base: position 7,021,172 of record CM074749.1, on the reverse strand, counting down.
AGCTTCACCTCTAGGAGATTACCATTGTTTTCTTTCATAATCTGGCTGTGTTGAGGAGCTTTTCAGTGCCTAAAACACACCCCAGAAGGTCCTGAGCCTCCTTTGGAATCCCTTTGGGGAGAACCATTGGGAGTACTCTTGAATCTCTGAAAATCACCACCAGCAGGAGGATTTGTCCAGCACCAGTGATTTTAGCAACTTAAAGACCCCCCTCCATCCAAGAGCATCCAACTAAGAAAGGACTCTCAGGATGAATCAAAATTGTTTAATTAGAGAGCTGTGGCCGATGATATCATCAGCCTTATAGGACATGCTGCACAAAAAAGATTTCAGTCAGTATATTTATGATCTAGAATAGGGGTTCCCCACCTTGGGTCCCCAGATGTTCTTGGACTAAAACTCCCAGAAGCCTCCCCCACTAACTTTGTTGGCCAGGATTTCTGGGAGTTGTAGTCCAAGAACATCTGGGGACCCCAGGTTGAGAACCACTGGCTTAGAATGACAGGAGCCAACATTGGTAAATTATTTTATGATGCCTGCTCAGTTGGTTTGATCCAAGGTCCTTATGGCTAAGATGAATCCATGGCTCACATTCTGGCAGTGAGAAAGAACACCATTGAGAATATGTTTTCTAATGCGATGATTTAGTGGAAGGTTTTGATCATCTGTGACTTCCAAGGAAACAGCAACTGCTGCTATGTTGTCCCCATGGGCTGGTTGTTTCCATATCCAAGCCTTTGAGACAATGGAAGCTAGAACCATTGACTTCATAGTAACTTTCTAGCAAGTCAGAGTAGGACAGTGAATGGAATGATGGACCAGGATTTATGAGACCAGGTTCAAATCCCTGCTTGGACATTCAAACTCATTGGATTGTGTGTATAACAACGGTAAAATTACTGTACTCCTTAAATATGCCATATACACTGTAAATCCTGTAAGACTCATCATTAATCAAATGCAGCTTGGTGGCACCTAACAGCAACAGCATACAGGCCCAATTAAATGTACTCAAAAACTAGAACGGCCTGTCTGTATTTCTCAAAAAACTCACAATATCCAGTGTTTTAAGTTGTGCCCACTTAAGTCATTTTCTGTGTTCCAACAGGGTAACCGAGATGCATAGCTTCTGTTCATGTACCAATTTATTTATTTTTCTGGGAGGGATACATATTCTCAACTGAAATGTGTTCTTAAATGTGGTACGCAGGGAGAGGATCCCTTTTAAAACTGGCTGTAAGGTTCACAATGGGCTTAGATTGGTTAAAAAGATGGTGTGCTAAAATAACCAGCCTTCTGGTGGCCATTAAGTTTAACTCACTTCCTAAGAAAATAAGCGAGTTAGGGGAAAATAAATATGCACTTTAGAATTGATTGTGTGAATGTGAAACTCAGCATGGTTTTTATCACAGGTCACATCCGGTGTGACCGGGCCCTATAGCTGGGTTTGAAGAGCTTTAGCTCAATTCACACATTCCTCTAGTTTCAGTGGCACATAGTGTGACTTTTTTTGGAACTGGGGCTCAGGGATTGACGGAGAAGAGAATTTCCCAGAAAATGTTTAAACACCATTATTTCAGTATTGCCATGAAAGGATTAAGCACAAATACCACAAGGAAAGCTTCTGTTTATATTTTTGGAATCAGCTAGGCTAAGACATGTGGAACAACTCTTTCCAAGATAAAAATTTTTTTTGATAGAAGGAATTTCTTTCAGTGGGAAAATGCATTCCACTCCAACTACGTGTTTCCTTATCTTCATTAATATATTCATTCATCATGTCTCTGTGGTTACTTTTTTTCTGTTAGGCTCTGAAGAGAAACATCTTCCTCAAGATGTACCATAGTCTTTCCCCTGCTTGCAAGGACAAAAAGTTTATTGAAAAGTGTAATGTCAATGTATGTTACAGCTCTCACTCTGTGGAGGAGTTATTTGCTCGGGTATGCACCCTGTAATCTGGTTATGTTTTTCTACAGAACTATGCCTGTAAAGATGTTTCAGAAATCAGATACAGTGGGGTCCATGCCATCTTTAGTCATAGGTTGGGCTGAACAATTTACAGATGTCTAAGGCAGCACACAGTCTCCTATGGGGCTTGAAGGAAGGCCCTAGATGCCCCATGTATATTTCTTTATTATTGTTTTTAACTTGAAAAGTTCCTCTTGCAACAGAGCTGCCTCTTGCACTCCTAGGGAGTCCCATTAAAATTCACCAAAAAGGGAAATAAAACAAAATCTGAGCAAATTAAAATAAAATTTAAAATTTGGGATCAAGGGGGTTGCCCCCTCACTTAGCTCATAGACCACACCTTGCCAACCTGCACTATAAAGGTCACAGTGTGTAGGCCTGAAAACACCAACAGCACGTCAACACACACAATCTGGTAGCTTCATCCTCACCTCACCCCGCATCCCAGCACAGAACACTTCTGGCGCTGGTGAGAGCAACCGCCGTGGAAGTGTATTGGGGTGCGAGACAGGTTACACCACAGGAGGGGCGGCAGCTGCCCTTTTAAGGGGTGTTCCCTAATTTTGTTCCCCATGTAGAACTCTTATTGTTCGCTTTCCTCGTCAACTCACAACTAGAGAAGCTCCCCAGCCCTGTACATAAAACAGTTCCTTGTTATTTTTTTCCTGCAAATAACCAAAGAGAAGGTTTATAGGACATGTCAATAATGCCAATAGGGAATGCACTGTATATATTAAATAAATAAATAAATAAATAAATAAATATTCAAGGTGAATTGTTATTGAAAGCATGTACAAAAGAAGTCTTTTTTTAAAGGCATAAAAATTTTAAAAAAGCAAGTTTTCCCAGCTATCAGTTTGTATGTGAAAGGTTTTTTTTGTATAAGCCCACATCTTGTCTGATTATTTTATTATTTTGTTTATTATTATTATTACTGAATTATATGTTTGTTATTTGCTTTGTTTTGTTTTTAATTGATATGAATATGATTGTTGTAAACAACCCAGAGTTCCACAATGGAAGACGGGTGGTGTAGAAATACGTAAAAAAATAAATGAGTTCCTGAAATTTTGCTGTATCTGTCGGAAGAGTGCTTGGTGTAAAATTGAAATGCAAAATTCCTGTTGCTTTGCGGCAACCTTACCCCAGAGGGAAAGAGGTACGAAAATAGACAAGATCTTCCCAGGATTAAATGGTGTCCCTGTCACTTCCAATCGGCAACTGGTGGCCTCCTTTTATTCGTGACATCTTCTATATCAGCTCATGTTTTTTGGCCACAGCAGGAGAACGAGGAGCAGGCCGTGGGTTTGGTGCAGAGTGTCCGTCCAACCGTAATGAATTTATTGAACTGTGTATTGGTATCACTGCAAACTTGGCATGGTTTAATGGGTCGCCATGTCAGTCCCGGGAGTCTGCCACTTCCCAGGCAGAGTCGGCTTAGACTTCAGAGGGAGAATGAAAAAACAAATGCAGATCTCCCTAAGAATAAGAGCTACGGCATTTATAAAGCATTCAGTCCGTGGCATGTTCGGTTTTATTTGCCCAGAATGGACAAAAAACACCTACGTTAAGCTTTTGTAAACATCTGCAATTCTGCATGGTTTGAAGTGGCTCCGCGAACAGGATCTGAGTAATCAACTCAACCATTTGCCAAACAACCCGAAGCCTACTTAATGCTGAAGAGTCGAAGCTTGTGGGAGTTACTTTTGTGTTTAGTGTGTTTAGAATTGCACTGTTCACTACCTGATCGTTCTGGCACTTGAGATGTTTTTTAAATGTATTGCTGAACAGTTCAGTGACCCCAGGACATTATTTGAGGGTCCTGCCTTCAGAATACATGTCCCTTCCCTTCCCAACCATCTTGAGGTGTCAGGCAACTAGGGGTTGTTGTGACATCCAAGTCCTGGGACTTCTGAGTGGTGGGGACTGTGATGTCATCTGCTCTTGTGCTTGAGGATTCCCTGTTCTGTCTAAGCCTTGCTGTAATCCCGTCAGGGAAACAGACCTTCCAAGAAACATTACAGTACATTGTTGCTGTGCCTATTTCAATGGAAAGTGTTTGAGGGTTTTTTGGTCTCCAGTAGGGACTAGGAGTTAAGAATCATTGCCAATACACAAGACCTGTGACTACTTTGAGAAAAGCTGCAATTCTTTGCATCTCGAAATGGCTTATGCCATGGTAGGATCTCAGTTGGATGAAGCCAGCCTGGGCCTGATGGAAACAGGTGGCTCCATCTAGGATATAAGACCAGTAGGACATCAGGACGCTTGGCCCAGAAGATTGAGTTGTCTTGGCTGGGAAATTCCTTCTGTGGAGGCCAACTAAGCAGTAATCCATTTTGTAAGCATTTCAGAATCCCAAGAGCAAGATGCTATATATAGACAGTGGATCAGCATGAAGCAGAAGACACTGAACTACACTGAGTTCAAATCTCTTCTCAGGCAGAGTCTTGCTATTACATAAGGTATAGACATGCCAATGGAGCTTACAACACCATAAAGATGTGTCACAATCAGAGATGGGCATGATCCCATATCCGATAGGTTGCATTCAACCCACAATCTGGAAGTTGAGTCATGGCAGCTGGACTTCTTTTTCTTGAGAGATAGAAACGTTTTGCTGCTCAAGAGGTCAAAGTGGACTATAAGATGGAAGACTCACAACTAGCTTTATTCAGACTGAGGAAGCTGTTTGGATGAGCAGCAAAATGTTTCTATCTCTCAAGAAAAAGAAGTCCAGTTGCCATGACTCACCTTCCAGATAAACTCACCTGGATGACTGAGAATCTTCACAGATATAATTCAACCCACAACTTGCAGATTGTGCAGGTCTGGGTCCAAATGTACTAATTTCAAGAGCTAGATAATATTCCCCTGTAGTAAAATTGGAGGATGTGTCTTTTTTTTTAGTTGGTTAGATAGCTCAGTGAATTTGGTTATCTGGGTGTGGAGCCAGAGGCTGGGAGTTTGATTCTCCACTTGGCCAAGCTCCACAACTGAACATGGGAGCCCAAATCAAGTCGCAGCACCCTTTCCACCTCATTCTTTGCTTGCAGAAGTGCTTGTGTCCAGACACTAGAGGTCACTTGTTCTTTAAGGCTCCATCAAACTCACTAGGCTGGCATCTCCACATCGGACAATTTGACACAGTCAAAGCTGCTCAGACCTTCTCCAGAAAAGACGGGAGTTTCCAAAACTTGCACTTTCTAGAAATGGTCTCTCTTGAGCTTGGCCTAATTTCATCTCTATGCACCCTACCCTCTTCTGTCCTCCACTGAGCTTTTCCACTGCCTTTGGTTAAACCATATTTCAAGATGGATGGAGGCGATACTACTAGATGTATGTCTACCTTAAGTATTATTATTAAGAGTATTTTACCCCACCTTTCTCCTTGGAAAAGGACCCAAATGTATTTGACTGAAGCAAAGGACCCCCCCCCAAGCATCATATAATACATTGCACATTAATTTCAGTGGTTCTTCGCACCACATTTTGCACCTCATCAAAATGGCCTCAAAGCAGAAGAAGTGGTGTTGCTTTGGTTGACCTTTTAGTTACCTAAGTTGCTCGACTTGTTTGCCACTTTTCTGCAAGGCCTTTCAGGGGGCCTGCATTTTCAAAATGTCAAATCCAGGGGTGGGGGGAAGGAAAGACAATAATAAATGTTTCAAGGCACTGGTGGTCTTTTCTTGGTGACACAAACTCCCTGGTCTACTTTGCACATCTCTTGACTGCCAGCTTTCTTCAGAAACCAGGCAGGACAAATACTCAATATCTATTCTAGGGTATAGCTGCCTAGATGCCCTAAGCATATCCGATCTCGCCTCATTTCGGAAGCTAAGCAGGGTCAGCTCTGGTTAGTACTTGGATGGGAGACCACCAGGGAATACCAGGTGCTGTAGGCGCCTGGAGTAGGAACTGGCAAACCACTCCAGTATTGCTGCCAAGAAAACTCCATGGATATGGAGTCACGAAGAGTTGGTCATGACTGTAACGACACAACACATTCTACGGTATACCACTTACAAGCAAAAAAACTATACACATAGGGAGCTGGAAGCAGCAATCTTAATGCATGCCTTTCACACAAGGGAAATCATAGTATCTGTGTGGAAATTCCCAGTCCAGTCCCTGACTCCTACTCCAAAGTAATCTAGCACCACCACATCTTCCAAACAGCTGAAATGTGTCAGATTAGGGCATATGGAGCTATATGCACATAACTTGAGGCAACCTTTCATGTTCAGTTCTCTCCCTAATCAAGATATTTCAAGGAAGCTATTGTTTAGTTCCCAGAGGGAGCACCAATGATGGTCATGCTGCTGTTTCTGAAGTGTTTTTGAAATTATATGTGATGTCTCAGCAGGCTAGAGCACTGAAAATTGTTGGCTACAAAGTTGGCAGCTCAGTGGTTCAAATCCCAGGTGCCACGCATCGGAGCGAGATCCCGCTGTTAACCCCAGCAGTTCGAAAGCATGTAAATGCAAGTACAGTGGACCCTCATATAACAAACTGTTTAGTATAAACAAAATCTGTACAACATAAAAAATTCCAGAGACGGGGGAAATTTGCTTAAGAGAATTGCCTATGGCATGAATCTGTACAACATAAAATGGTCACGATTAGGGATTACTCTGTTTCCAATGCATTCCTATGGGAAATTTGTGTAAAGGAAAAGTTGCTTAACAGAATTTCATTTGGAACAAATTAATTCCTTTATACAAGTACCACTGTAGATAAAAAGGTACTGCCATAAAAAGCGGGAAGGTAAAACAGTGTTTCCTTGCAGCCACGCCGGCCACATGGCCACAGACTTGCACAACACTGGCTCTTCAGCTTGAATATAGAGATGAGCACCTCCCCTAGAGTCGAACACGACTAGCACACATGTGCGGGGGGGGGACCTTTACCTTTACCTTTTACAACTATTTGAGGGAGCACTCCTTCGAGATACACACTCATTGTCTCATCTAGTAAGACCTGAAGGCTCCTCAGACTGATTCCATGACAAGAAATGCATTGCCATTCACTAGCAACTACTGGGCAGCCTTGTTATGGTCAGTTGGACAGTTGTTTTAGTGGGTCAGCACCTTTCGCATCAACCAGCACACCCCAGAGCTCACCCACTCAGGAAGCCATGGGGGGGGCTCACCTAGACTAGTGCATCAACTGCCGAAGCCCAGATGAAACCACCCTAAATGTACCGGCGTATCTTTGTGGCAGATTGCAATTGTGGTAATCAGCTTGGAGACCGAATTCCAGTTCAAAGGCAAGGTAGATATTTAGTCAACAAGTAGGGCAATGGTACAGTTCCATCAGAGCATGTGGAGGTCAACGTATTCTTAACAATTCCAAAGCCCTACTGGTCTCCAGCCAAGAGAGATGAGCAGAAAGGGAAGAGCTTTCTTCATCACCCTTGTCTTCCTCCTGCCATTTCCCATTGCTGCTGATCTCACTGCTAGTTTTTTTATATCCTCCATGTTGGGGAAACTCAGAACCCTGAACTCTCATGCCCCACCCGCCCTCCCCAACACTTCCGGAAGTAGAGTTATGGTAACCAAAGGCTAAGATGCTTCTCTTTTTACAGTGTTTTCGCACTTGCACCTTTTTTTCCACTACTGAGGAGCACTCCTTCTAGATACAGAAATTTATTTTCATCTAGTAAAGACACATAGGTTCTTGAGGTTGATCCTATTGTTACTGTGCTTAGAGATTATTTGATGGGCTCTCAGCAGAAAAGGGCCACAGTGTTGAAACTTCTGAGGGGCAGAACAGGCAGAGCTGATCTTTCTCACCCTAAGGAGATGTATTTCTTTTTAAAACTGCAGCCCTGATGTCTACCTTTGCCGATGGACCTATAAGTCGGCAGCTGCACATTTTAGCCAGCCTGTTCTTCCATTTGTCAAATTTCTCCATGGTCAGTCTAGGCTTGACCGTGCTCAAAGAAGTTTACCCCTGCTCTTCAGCCTTTTGCGACAAAATGAAAATTTACTCTGCGTGAGCACCCATTGGCTTAAGCGGGAGAGGCCAAGACTGTAACAAGTGACCTCTCTTGCCCATACAAGCCATCTGATAATCTTTTTCAGATGGCTGTCAGGCTCCCTGTGAGCTTTCTATAGGGTCAGGGTAACAAACCAGGGGATGGGGGAGAGATCTAAGCATGGCAACCGTCACAGATGGTGAGAAGCTTAAAAAACAGAGATTCAAGAGACTACAAGGAAAAGGCTACAATCCACACCATATGTTGTTTGCTGATGGAAACCACATAGCAGTGAGGTTTTGCTTCTTTACCAACACTGTCCAAGACTATTACTTCACGTCCATTCTCGTCCTGGGAGGAAGTTCGTTGCGTGTTGATGTTGGTCTCAGTCAAGTGGTCTTCTTCCGGTTCTGCCCCTGTTTCCATGTACGCACGGACGTGATTGATGATACCAGCATGACTGTTAACACACGTCCTCTTTCTGTGATGAGATGTGAAATTCCATACCTTCGTTCTCTTTTCTTTCTTTTTTTCTCGCCTGACCTTCCGTTTTTCGATGTTCCGATTCTCCAAAGCCTTGCCTTCAATGTGTTATGGAGCAAACTTTGACACATTTGTCTTTTAAAAGCTATTCATTGCATTGCTAACTCCATACGGAATTTACTGGCGAATGTCGCTTCACACTCCTGCCACTAGATGGGTTCTGCTCCTATCATCACTTGTTCCATGATGAGCGTGACTTCACAGGCTCTTGTCTCAGAATGAGAAGTGTGATGAGCAGATTCCCGAGGCCAGGGAGGGGAATCTCTCATCAAGCTTAAATCGCAGCTCAAGGGGCGTGGTCCGGACAAACTCCCCTCATCCCGCAATGGACGTGCGGTTAGGTTACTTTGTACCAGTCCCTAGCGGGACTGTGAACAGCGATGAGATGGGCGTGAAGTATCAGCCCAAGAGAGTAATCAAGCTTTTCAGATGAACTGTTGACCAGAGTCTGAAAACATCCAGTTGGAAAGGAGCAGCCGATGGTTTGCAGGGTGGAGGAAAGAAGGCAAGATTGGGACGCAAGTCTGGATTATCCTGTAACTGAGGGTGCCCGAGTTGCTGAGAAGCAAACCAAAAATGCCTCATCCTATTTGGACATCTGTCTGTGAATTATAAAATTACAAATTATAACATTCAGGTAAGTCTGTGAAGGTTCTCTCTCTTCCAGGTGAGCTTATCTGGAAGTTGAGTCATGGTAACTGGACTCATTTTTTTTGAGAGATCGGAATGTTTTGCTGCTGATCCAAGCAGCTTCGTCAGTCTGAGGAAAGCTAGTAATGTGTCCCCCATTTTGTAGTTCACCTTGATTTCACATCAAGTGGTCTGAATAGGTTCATAAGTTGGACAATGGCCTGAATAGGCTCATTAGGTTGACAATGGCCTAAGGTGCGTGAAAGTGCCACCTGTGCAACCTTCCCCACAAGAAGCCACGAGGTGCAGTGGTTAAATGCCTGTACTGCAGGTAAAACTGTACTCACAACCTGGGGCTCAGTCCCAGGTAGCAGGCTCATGGTTGACTCAGCCTTCCATTCTTCCGAGGTCAGTAAAATGAGTACCCAGCTTGCTGGGGGGGGGCAATGTGTAGCCTGCATACTGTAATTAAAACTGTAAACCACCCAGAGACTACTTGAAGTGGCATGGTATACAGTGATCCCCCACCTATCGCTGGGGTTACGGACCTGAACTGACCTGCAATAATTGAAAATCCGCTATATGCGGATGCAGGTTGAGTCAGGCCTGGGGGCGCCTAGCTGGGGGCTCTTGTACTTTCCAGTAAACCGGAAATAATTTCTGAGGCCTCCGACAGGTTTAGAAAGATTCTCAGAGGCCTCAGAAATGATTTTCAGCAATCTGGAAGTCACTTCCAGTTCGCAGGGAGGCCCTTTTGTTCGGGGCAGCTCCAGTCCTGTGGTAAGTATGGAAGGCTTGAAACAGGACTTTCCCCCATTACCCTACGGGGCCTTTTTTCATATACTGCGGTCCCGCGATATAGCGGGACCGCAATATATGAATCGCGAAAGGGTGGGGGACCACTGTATAAGCAGAACACCCATTAAGTATGGGTCATTAGCTATGGACCAGAATCAGTAGTGTACCTCCACTTGAAGGACAAAGGGCACTCATTCAAAGACAAGGATGTACTTTGGTGGTTTGAGAGAGGGTTCAGGGAAGCCATTCATGTGTGTATTGAAACCCCCCTCTCTCAACAGAGTTGGGGGGCACAGGCACAGTCTGTCTGCTACTTATCAAGCGGCCCTTTCCTCAATCCCCAGACAAATCAAAAGCATTTCACACCTCCACCAGCAAGCCCACAGCTAATGACCCAGACTTAATGGTGTTGGGAAAGGTTGCATAGGTGGGACTTTCAGCACCTTAGGCCATTGTCCCGCTAACGAGCCTATTCAGGCCATTGTGTAGGGTCATGAGGAAAAAGGAAGATATTGTAACATTTTTCCCTTTTAGAAGTGCCTTGGAAGCAGAAAACACCAGTCAAGTCCAATAGAGGGTGGGCTCAGGTAATCAAGGAAGGTACTTTGACCTTCCTGTTGCTACATTATAATGAAATCATTGGCACGCCCACAGAAATCCTTTCTTCTCACAGATGCAGAGCCTGGGGGAATCTCTTGCACCTGGAAAAGTCTACCTCCTCCCTTTGTCTCATCCCTAATCCTCCCCCCCCTCCCTTCATCCCACCATGGAACCAGGCAAGACAACAAAAGGACTTACAATAAAGTTTGTTTGCATTTGTTTCACAAACATTGGACTTGTATCCAGATCTTCCTTGGGGGCTGTTGACCAACTGTGGACTTTTTGTGTACCTGAGAGCTCACACTATTGGTTATCTTCTGTTTACCTGAAATCGCCATTTGTCAGTTTTGAAAAGTTGATACCATTGACTAATTCTGTTTTACCTAGAGTTCATCCCATTTGTCAACTTGTATCCTGGGAGATTCACCTCTTTGGTTCATTTTGTATTCCTCTGTTTCCTATAAAGCACCCTTTGACCCTGTTGTTGGGAGCAGACTCTTGTCTTTCTCCTCTCAAAGGCAAGGTTTGTGGTTCCTTTCTTGGCCAATAAATGAACAACTTTAATCAAACTCTCTCGCATTGGACCTTTAACTGGGAAACTTGGATCTGGTGATTTTCCAGAGACTAGCTCCGTGACAAAAAGAAAATACTTTTGGCTCCCTGGACTCAGCAATTGCCCACCTAACGAGCCTATTCAGACCAGGGTGATGTGAAATCAAGGTGAACTATTAAAACGGAGGCCTCGACACTAACTTTCCTCAGACTGACAAAGCTGCTTGGATGAGCAGCAAAATATTTCAGTCTCTCAAGAAAAGAAGAGACTGAATGTTTCAGTCTCTCAAGAAAAGAAGGAAAAAAAGTTGCGATGACTCAGCTTTCAGATAACATTCAGTTATCTGAAAGGGATTTGGGGGTCTTGGTGGACCACAAATTGAACATGAGTCAGCAGTGTGATGTGGCAGCCAGGAAAGCCAATGCGATTCTTGGTTGCATCAACAGAGCCATCGTGTCTAGATCAAGGGAATTGATAGTACCACTCTATTCTGCTCTGGTCTTCTGTGCACCTCAATTTAAAAAGGATGTTGACAACCTCGAGCAGGTGCAGAGGAGGGCGACCAGGATGGTTGAGGGTCTGGAGGAAATGTCTTAAGAGGAACGGCTTAGGAAACTGGGAATGTTTAGCTTTTCAAAAAGAAGACTGAGAGGGGATATGATAGCTATGTTTAAATATTTGAAAGGATGTCATATTGAAGAGGGAGCAGGTTTGTTTTCCATGGCTTCAGAGACTAGGACACGGGGCAATGGTTTCAAACTGCAGGAAAAGAGATTCCACTTGAACATTAGGAAGAACTTCATGACAGTTAGAGCTGTTCGGCAGTGGAATATGCTGCCACGGAGGGTGGTGGAGTCTCCTTCTTTGGAGGTTTTTAAGCAGAGGCTGGATGGCCATCTGTCAGAAATATTGTGATGGGGTTCCTGCATGGCAGGGGGTTGGACTAGATGGCCCTTGAGGTCTCTTCCAACTCTATGATTCTATGATTCTAATTAATGTACAGTGGTACCTCTTAAGATAAATTTAATTTGTTCTATGGGTCGATTTGTCCTGCGAAAAATTCATCCTATGTAGCACGGTTTAATGCCGATTCCCATAGGAATGCATTGAATTCGACTTGCGAAGCGTCCCATAGAAAAATTTGTCTTACGAGGTTTTCTTATTCGCGGACATTTCGTTCGTGTTACGATTTTTTTGTCTTAAGGGGCATTCGTCTTACGAGGTATTACTGTACTTGTCCGAGCGCCTCTCTCTAATGTCAACTGCGTGACCCAACAGATCATTGTAGGTGAGGGTCCTCCGGGGAGCATCCCAGAGGCAGGGCCTTCTTTGTGGTGTCAACAATGCTGACATTAAGTCCAAGCAATTTCTGGCCTTCTATTCTTCTGAGGTTGGTAAACTGGGCACCCACCTCATTAAGGGATAGGGCGCAACTTGTAGCCTGCATTATCCCATTTTAAACTGCCCAGATGGTGTTTTAAATTTTTGCTTTAGTGGCTCTACTCTGATTAGGACTGTCATTTGGATGGAGCCCTAGGATTTTTTTATCCTGGATCCATGTTGAGACCTTTTTGAAAAAACAAACAAACCCAAAATTCATGAAATATTCCCTTATGTCATTCTGGAGAAAGGTGACCTTTCTAAGTACAGAGCTAGTAATGCCATCTTGGGTGGACACTGAAGCTTTACATTCAGCCAAACTACAATGTATTTCACAGGGAAACCAGCCTCTTAGGAGTTTTGCCTGCTGGTTTCCTGCAAACATTTGGGGTGGAAAACCAGAGGAGGGAAGTGGGAAGATTGAAATCTTCTATTATGGTGCCTTTTGTCTCGTAATCCTGCGATTTGGCTTCGTTGTAACTGTGGGTTCCACTCCACTTCCTACAAATACCACTAATGCGATTATGCTACAAGGATGATATTATCTCTTGTATCGCTCTTGATAATCCCAAGTTAAGATAGCAGGGAACAAAAAAAAACAATAAAGGACAGAAAGAACAATTTAATTAGTAGTAGCAGGTCTGCCAGAACCCATTCTGGGAGATTTAATCTGGATAAGCGTAACAGTTCTGTATCCTTCCTGTAATCTAGACACCGGCTATGAGAAAAAAAGAAACAGAAAACCAGCAGCTCTGCCATCAGAAAACACTGGTGTGTAAAACTAGAATAGCAGAAAAAGGCATTTGATATGCAATTAATTATACACATTTGGGAACGGCCAGGAAAAGATGTGGGCCAAAGCACCAGCCTCGTCTGCTTCTGAACAAGATGTGATGTGAATGCTTTAAATTAAACTGCTTCGCATTCCATAAGCAATTGCACAGCACAAGAGTTCCTCTGTTTACCGTACAGGCCACAATGGGGGTGGCAAAAATGCAGATCAAGCCAAGGCCAGGTGGATGGAGAAGCAGGGGGGCGGGAGGGGAGTCAGCAGACCACTAGCAGAGAGGAAAGGGGAGCTTGCTGCAGACAAATGAGTTACTTAAAAAGGACTCCTTTGGTCATCACTGCAGCACAAGGACTGAAGATCAGACTTTCCTTAAGCATGGGATGCAATCACATGGCAAACCAGATCATGATTTACAGTAGGTCCCTTGTGGAGTAGCCCGATGCAATCTCTTTCCTGGCAATCACACGATCCATGGGGAAATGTCAATCAATCAATTTTATTTCACAGCCAATGACCCAATAAAATAAAGTGTATGTGTGTGTGTGTGTGTGTGTGTGTGTGTGTGTGTGTGTGTGTGTGTGTGTGTGTGTGTGTGTTGTATCATTACAGTCGTGACCGACTCTTTGTGACCCCATGTCCATGGAGTTTTCTTGGCAGGAATACTGGAGTGGTTCGCCAGTTCCTACTCCAGGCACCTACAGCACCTGGTGTTCCCTGGTGATCTCCCATCCAAGTACTAACCAGGGCTGACCCTGCTTAGCTTCCGAAATCAGGCGAGATCAGATGTGCTTAGAGCATCTAGGCAGCTAAAATAAAGTATACACTTCAGCAGGGATCATGTCTTCCCCAGGAGCCTTGCCATTATGAAGAATGGAGATCAAGTCCCCAATTTCTGCTGGAGAACAGGCGGCCAATCTGAGAGATTATCTGGAATTCCATTTATAAATTGTCGATGATGATTACTTCCAAAATGTGGCTAAAATGCAAACCCCCTACTTCAGTGGTGGTTGAATTGGCAATTTCAGGAGCTTCCAGTGAGAAGCCTCTCTCTCTCAGTCTCCAGTGTTTACTGCCGTTCCCTTCAGCAAGGGCTAGGCCCAGGGATTTCCAACTGTTGATAAAAAAAAGGTTTTTTTGCTGATCTTCTCATTTTACTGAGCTGTGTTTTTGTAAACTGACAATCCTTATCAAACCATGATATTTGGACTCCTTGATTTTTTCTTTCTGAGTAGGTTGTGGTCAAAAAGGGTCTGAGAGCATTTATTATACAGTGGTACCCTGACTTAAGAGCAGCTCGACTTAAGAGCAATTTGACTTAAGAGTGGAAAACTGTTGGCATTTTAACTGCCGCCTTACAAATTTATGGTCTGCTCGACTTTCAGATATTGTTTTCATTTTTTTTATTTTTTAACTTATTTTTTCAATCTTTTAGATAGGTACCCCAACTTAAGAGTAGTTTGACTTAAGAGCATGCATTCGGAACGGATCAAATTCATAAATCGAGGTACCACTGTATCCTGATATGCTCCACAAATGTTCTGGGACCCTTGGAGGGCATGGTGACGCAGTGCCTGAAGTTGATCTCTTCTCAGCAACTGCCTTCTATTAGCATCTACTTGGAGGGACCATCTGAGCCACTTCTCTCCTTGTATATCACCCATCATTGTATAATCAGTTATGGTACCAGACTGTATCTGCTGAGATCTTATAGTTACTCTAAGAGGGAGATGCAACCAGGACCGTCTCTGTCCCATAGCCAGGCCTGAGACCAGCTTGAAATGGGTCCAGGTAGTTTATCTCATCCAGAAGCCTTTGGAGCTGAGAGGGCACAACCCGCTCTAGTATTTTCCCCAAGAATGGACTATTCGAAACTGGCTGGTACTTATTCAGTATTGTTGGATCTAAGGAGGGTTTTTAAAACAGTGGTTTTATGATTGCCGCCTTGGAGCATGCTGGAATCCTGCCCTGTTGCAAGAGAGCATTCACTACTCTTCCTAACCAGTCTTCCATTCCTTCTCTGGGTGCTTTTATGATCCAGGAGGGGCAAGGATCCAGCAGACATGGGTTGGCCTTCATGTCCCCAAGCATCCTGAGCACATCACCCACTGTAGGAGCTGAAACTCATCCATTAATATAGGGCAGGCAAGGTGTGGGTGTGTGTTTTATTTGCAGACCTTGGATCAATAGCAGCATTGAAAGTAGACCGGATTGGTTCAATTTGGCCTGCAAAGTGTTGTGCAAGTTCTTCGCAGTGAATTACAAAACAGAAGTCTTAATGAAGAATATGAACAAGGAAGAAAGAAGAGAGACAGAATTGGCAATCTTTAAAGAAGAGAAAACAGTTACCTATGAGGAATATATATATGTACTGTATTACTGTTTGACACATAGAGGGTAACTAACGGACCAGGAGCCCCTGGGAGCAGACCAGGGCAGCGGGCATCAGCAGGATCCAGGGGCACGAAGGAACCGGAGCAAGATGACTCCCTGGGTCACAGGAGCTCAGGCCAAGTCTGTGGTGAAGAGCCAATTCCTATATCGGCCAGCCCTCTGGATCCACAGGGAACAGGAGCTCAGGGCCTGTTGCAGGGATGGGCCTGATTCTGTCAGTTCTAGCACTGCTCCCCCCCCCCCAGAGTCGATCCTGCACCCACTTGAGTTCGAAAGCACAGGCACTGCCTTGCTCCTAACACATCCTCTGGGCAGCAAATGTCACAGCAGTCAACACCTTCACCTCTGGCCAAAGATATGCAGGCAAATTCTACCTAAATGTTAAAAATTGGTTCACTTGGTTGATCTAAACCAGGGGTGCCCAAACTTTTTGTAAGGAGGGCCAGATTTGGTGGCTGAGAATGTGTCAGGGGCTGGTTGCTCCCCGACCCTGCCACCCCACTGCAAGCCCCACCAACTGACCCATAAGCCCCACCCACTGACTCCTTGCAACCCCACCCGCAGGAAGGAAGGCGGGGACCAAGGGAGGGAGGGAGGAAGGTGGAAACCAAGAGAGGAAGGAAGGAAGGTGGGGAACAAGGAAGGGAAGGAGGGAGGTGGGGACCAAGGGAGGGAGGAAGGAAGGAAGGAAGGTGGGGACCAAAGGAAGCACAGGGAGCCGTGGCCACAAGTCGCCCCTTGGAAGAGGTGATCTGTGCGACCTTGCACCCCCTCCCACCCAAGCTCCCCAGCGGAGGCGACGGCTCGCCCACCAGTCCACCCCAAAGCTCCTTGGCGGTGGCAGAGGCCCACTGGCCTGCACACCCCCCACACATTCCCCTGCGGTGCCGGTGGCGGCAGACTGCCCGTCCGCCCAAGCTTCCCAACGGTGTCAGTGTTGGCAGAAGATTTTTTTTTAAAAAAAACATGGGGCAAAGGAGGAGGACGGAGGAGGGGGCCAGCCAGCCGCGGGCCACTCAGAATGGCCTGACGGGCTGGATTTGGCCCCCGGGCCAGACTTTGGGCAGGCCTGATCTAAACATACAAATGAGTACCAGAAATCTTCTGCAAAACCACCAATGACTGTCACTTTCCTTCCTTCCTTGCTTCTCATTGTTCACTTCCTCATTTCCTTCCTTCCTTCCTTCTTATCATCCACTCCTTCAATCACTCCTCTCTCCCATCTGTATCACCATCCACTCCTTCCTTCCTTCCTTCCTTCCTTCCTTCCTTCCTTCCTTCCTTCCTTCCTTCCTTCCTTCCTTCCTTCCTTCTCATTATCCACTCCTTCCTTCCTCTCTTCCATCTCTCATCATCCACTCCTTCCTTCCTTTCTTCCATCTCTCATCATCCACTCCTTCCTTCCTTCCTTCCTTCCTTCCTTCCTTCCTTCCTTCCTTCCTTCCTTCCATGTTTTTCCCCTCCTGTCTCTGCTGTGAGGCCCCTCTAAGTAGGTTCTGAGCAGGAAAGAATTTGGTGCTGCAACCCTTCTCCTGGTTCTGCTCACTTCTGCAGACTGCAGCTAGTCTCTTTTTCAAAAGATTCCCATTAATTTCCAATTAGAACCAGGCCCCTTAGAGTTGGGAGCAGGGAGCTGTGGAAGAGATGCTCCAGCTGGCACGGGGTTTTTGCAAAGGCTTCCTGGGAGTTCATCCAGGCCACCCATTTCACAGAAAGGGCTTTGAAAAGGAGACTTCTGGGTCCAATCCAGGGAAGCTTCAGGCACCCTTAGCACCAAAGTGGAAGACCCGGGAAAAAGAGAGGGAGGATGCGGGTCCCATCCAGAAGATGTCCTTCATCAGGATTTCCTGGGACACGTGGACCATCCCCACCTGCAATGACTTGCTTCCAACAGATGGATGATTGGATATATGTTTTATTTCTCTTTCTGGGCTGCATTCAAAAGAGAAAACAAAGGTATTTCGATCTCATTCGTGTCAGTCCTTGCAGTTGGGTTGTCCTGAATGGTTCTCAAAGGATCCAGAAGCTCCAAGGAAGTATGGAGGCCCATTGGAAAGAGTCCAAGAAGAAACCGTTGGGTCTTCAGAGAAGAGATGGAATGAATTGGAAGTGGAAAACCAGATATTACTCAGGTCCAATAAACACCTAACAGACTCAAGAGGGACGAGGAACAATATCAGTTCTTGACAACCAAACTGAATGGAAAAAGGAGTGAACTTGAAGGGATACCGATTAACTGGAATTCAAGAAGATACTGACGGGATTCAATTCATAAATCAAGAGAATTTTCTGAGAAATACATAAGCCAGGCATGTCCAAATTCAGGCCAGGGGGCAAATGAGGCTTGTTTTCAAATTTCAAGCGGCCCACAGCCTCTTCTCCCCACCGGTTCAGCCTGTCATGCATCCCCACCAGCTGGCCCCTCCCCATACCGGATGGAGACGTCAGCTTGCAGTTTTATGGTTTGCCTGCCCTTCCTGCCTCCCTTCGTCCCTCCCCCCCAGTCACCTGCCCAGCCAACCAGCTCCGTTGCTGCAATATTCTCCCTGCCTCCTTGCATGGCCCAAAAAGGTAAAGGTTCCCCCCACACATGCGTGCTAGTCATGTCCGACTCTAGGGCCGGTGCTCATCTCCGTATTCAAGCCAAAGAGCCAGTGTTGTGCAAGTCCGTGGCCACGTGGCCGGCATGACTGCATGAAAACACTGGTTTACGTTCCCTCTTGTTACAGTGGTACCTATTTATCTACTGTACTTACATTTTACATGCTTTCTAACTGCTAGGTTGGCAGGAGCTGGGGTTAACAGCGGGAACTCACTCCGCTGCATGGCACCTGGGATTCAAACCGCTGAGCTGCTGACATTGCAGCTGACCGTTTCAGCACCTTAGTCCACTGAGCCAATATGCCCCCTTTGCATGCCCTAGTGCTTGTACAAAGTCCAGCCTAGGGGTTCAAGAGTTCCCAGCTTGGAGAAGCCAAAGGTATTTTTTGGGTCTCTCTGATGGAAACTCCGGTGATTCTTCCAAGGAAACATTGGGGATTCATGAGGGTTCTTCCTCTTAGAAAGAGCAAGAGGCCCAGATCTTTCTAGGGGAGGGTCTCCTGATCTTACTGGAAATACCTGCACCCCTCCTGTTCACGTGGTCCTTTGGAATCTGAGCGGCATCTGGGCTGTGAAGGTCAGAGGTGATAGACCGCCAAGATCAGGCACGCTCTTGTTCTTATTATGACCACGGAGGGGAGAGAAGTTTGTATAGTAGACCTGAATGTGTTCCTTCTATGTAAGCATATGAAGAGCTGATACAGAGTTATTTCTACTGAAAGATAAAGCATTTGAGCATACGTGTGAATCCTTAGCAGTGCTGCACTTCCACTGGTGATACCTGAAATATATTTGCAGATTTAGTTTTCTCTTCTGCACTAACAGATTTCCTGAGTTAATCAGAAGCTTCACATCTCTTTTCTAGTCTGTGATGGTTCTACGTCATCCAGGAGAGTTTATCTGGAAGTTGAGTCATGGCAACTGGAATTTTTTTTCCTTGGGGGATAGAAATGTTTTGCTGCTCATCCAAACAGCTTCGTCAGTCTGAAGAAAGCTAGTGGTGAGTCCTCCATCTTATAATCAGCTTTGATCTCTCATCACCCTGTCTGAAATAGGCTCATAAGAAGAACAATGACCTCAATGGGGTTGTTAGGTAGACAATAGTATCCCTAGCCTTAAGGTGAACAATGGCCTGAGGTGTTGAAACCTATAAAGTTCGGGTCCTTAGCTCTGGCCTTGGTGGTGGAGGCTTTTTTATTTGTCTGGATATTGTGGAATGCACACCGTGATAAGTAGCCAACAGACTATGTCTGAGGCCCCCAGCTCTATTGAGAGAGGACGTTTCAATGCTCACATGAATGCCTTCCCTGACCCCTCTCTCACACCACCTATCTTCTCTGTCTAATATGGGTACATCCTCATCTTTGAATGAGAGCCCTTTGTGCCAATCCCTCTAAATAGAGCCCCTCTCCCTTTACAATGTAAGTTTGCCCCCAGAGTTTAAGAACAAGAAGGGACACCTTTCTGTGGGTCCCACGTCCCTGAGAGGTGTTTGGGGCAGGGGGACACGGGAGAGGGCCTCTGCTGTGGCTGCACCTAGACACGGGAACTCCCTCCCACTGGAGGCCAGGCTGGTCCAGCTTTCCTGCCCTTCTGCAAGCAGGCGAAAGCCTTTCTCTTCAGTCAAGCTTTCCGTGTTTGACCGACTACCATGATGCGACTTTTAGAAAATTGACAGCACCTCTGAAGGGAAGATGGGCGGCACCTTTCCCCCCTGCCTTCCTGCTATGCCCGCTGGCTCAACCTGGGTTCACTACCCAGTCCTCTGTCCTTCCTCTTCTTCCAAAGCCGACCAGGGATGGGTTGAAATCCCATTATGGATTCTTCCACTCGGCCCACCCATGACAGGCCCAGCTGTTCTGTGAGAGTGGCTGGCAAACCTTGGCTTCAGCTCCGAGGCCCCCATCCCACAACTGTCATCCGTGTTGGCCCAGAAGAGGCATCTGAGAACTCCCGTGTGTTTGGGGGAAAGAGGCAGCCCCAGGGGTGCCTTCCTCAGACAGCTCCTGGTGGCCCTTTCCAAGTTGGGATCTCCTGAGCTCTGACTTGACTCTGGACGTGGCTCTTCTCTTTTATTGTCTTCCAAGACCCTTCAGAGGAAACCCTCTTCTCCTTCCAGCGCCTCCCATCACCCCATCCCCCGGAAGGATTAGCTGTAAACATCCCTACTTCTTTTGCTTCTTGGGACTTGCCCAAACGGGCCTCGCTTTCTGCAGATGACGTTTGAAGGTGGGGTGTCTTTCTCCAATCACCCTTTTCCCCCATGAAAGATTTTGCAGGCTTTGCCCAGATGAGAAAGGCAGCATTTAGGCTGAACTCTCAGCATTGCCCAACACTTTCCACTCCTTCTGGAAGGCAGGCTGCCCAGAAAGGCCACTGGGCCACTGGAGCGGCTTGCCTTCTGGGCCATCTTGTGCAGCTCAATTCCTAAAGAGACCGTCAAGGCTCCTCTGCAGACAGATCCATCACCTGCTTCTCCCTTCCCCTCCCAAGACGGGAGAAAGTGAGTCTTAAGCCCCAACCCAACCCAACTCCTGGAGAAGGAAGTGCTGATGATCCTAGGAAGCAGAGGGGAAGAGAGGTGTGTGACACCCTTGAATCAAAGGTTAGACCCAAAACATCCCGGGCAGAAACCCAGTGACGGGATGACAGTTATCTCACTGTGCTTGCTGCCCTTGCACCATCCCACGGGCATGGTCTCTTTCCCACCACCCTTCCCAGATTCCCCTTCCACGGAAGAAAAAGAACAGCACACACTCTGGTCAAGCAAACAGGTAGTGTATTCTAAATGTCTAAACCTAAATGTCTCTAAGTGTCTAAATAAACATACATATATTTCAAGGAACAATTTTGTTTTGAACTATAAGTAGGTGAGGTCGGGAGGGGGTCGAGGTGGGGGTCTCTTAAATGGTACAAAAGGAGCCTCTTGAATTGAAAGAAAGAAGGAGCCTCTCAAACGGAAGGAGAGATGTTAATGGGACAAAGACCCCTTTTGGCTTCACCATCAAGACTAGGTATAAATAGTGGGTTGAAGGATATGGGAAGCTTGATATAAACAATGTTTAAGTTTATGTTTAAGGGAGGGAGGGAAGTGAGAATACCTGGAATTTATTCATTTATTTTGAAATATTTTGAAATATGGGATAAATGTCAAAAACTGATGGATTGGCTCCATATATAAATCCAAATAAAGCGAAAGTTTGAAATAATTGGCTGTTGCTCCTTTAGGGTCCCATGAATGTTGGATGGGCACCCTGGAAGGAGGGCCAGGAGACCCTCAACCGGTGAAGGCGACAGGTTCTGTGGTTGCGCAACGGGGCTCGGGGCTTCTTAAAGATGTCCTTGGAGGCCTTAGGGGTTGTTGTGATGGGGCCAGCGCCATCTGAGATGGGACAAGGGCTGGGAACCCGGGGCCTCTTTTTGGGAGCGCAGGCCCCTTGGGGTGCCACTTGGGGTGCCAGGTTTACAGGGAGAGGAAAGGGACTTGGAACCCGGGGCCTCTTCTTGGAGGCGCAGGCCCCTTGGGCTGCAAGGTTTGCCGGGAGAGGGAAAGGACTTGGAACCCGGGGCCTCTTGTTGGGAGCGCCGGCCCCTTGGGTTGCCATTTGGGGTGCTGGTTTTGGCGGGAGAGGGAAAGGACTTGGAACCGGGGGCCTGTCGCTTTGAGGGCTGGGTCCTTGGGCTGATGGACGGTGCCCTGAGGTATCTGGCGTTCTACTGGAAGGGCTTTGGTGGTCCTGGCGTGGCCCCTCGCTTTGTGCCTGATGACTCGTGGCTTTAGTGTGGGAGACTGGGCTCGAATATAAGCCCCCATGGCCATCATGATGGGGCTTCTGCCCTGGAATTTGGGGGTTGTTGCTTGTTGTTGTTACCCCATGGCCATGGTGGTGTGGCCCCTCAATTTCATCCTGGAGAATGTGGCAGAGAGTGAGGACTACCTGGCTCCATATTATGCCACTCTGGCCATGGTGGTTTTGCTCATCGCTTTGGGCCCTGAGAATGAGAGTTTGGATGCCATCAGCCTGAGCCCTTGTTACGCGCCCACGGCCATGGTGGATTGTCCCCTTGCTATGGTCCCTGAGAATGTTACTTAGCATGAGGGCTATGTGGCTCCAGGTTATGTCAACATGGCCACTGTGCTTTAGCCCCATGCTTTGGTGCCAGTGACTGTTGGTTGGGAGGTGGGGCTGCCGGCTCCTTGTTCTTGGATCCTGGCCATCATGGTTTCCCCCGTTTCTTTGGATGGTGACAGTGTTGACGGGAATGTGCGGCGCTGGGCTTCCTGCTAACGGCCTCTTGCTTCGAACGCTGGGACCTGGGATGCTTTTTAAGCCACTCTGGCTAGTCTGGATCGGTCCCTCCTGTTGGACCCTCTGAATGGTGGCTGGATCGTGGCTCGTTGTTACACCACCGTCAGCTGGATGTTTTGGCCCGTCACTTTCTGACAAGGGCCTCTTGCTTTGAACGCTGGGATCCGGGCTGCTTTTTATGCTGCTCTGGCTCAGGTGGTTTTGCCCATTTTGTTGGAGCATGAGATTGCTGGCAGGAATGCCTGGCTCTGCCCTCCTTCTCTCGTCAGTTTTGCTACTTTGGGGAGGGAATGGGTTTATGGCCTGCTGCCTGGTCCCTGCAACAGGAGGCTGTGAGGCTTCTGTAGTATCCATTGGGCTGTCCTGGTGCAGTTGAGCACTTTCTGGCATGAGTCTCTTTCGAGGGACACAGGGCTCCGGACTTGTTCTGCCTCCGTGTTTGTCATGCCGAGGCCCCTCACTTTGTGCCCAGGACCTCTTCAGTGCGATTTCAGGCTCACCACTCATTCTCTGGTCCATGTGGTCATTGTGGGGAGGCCCTTCCCTTTGTCCCTGGCACGGTCTCTTTGGAAAATGAGACTTTCGTCTCCTGGACCTTTGGCAGTCATGCCGTTGGGTCTTCTGTTGCCACCTATGCCATTTCCCTCCAATCCCCTCTCTTGTGCTCTTTGCCGTGGCCCCGTGGGCATCAGGGCCTGGGCCCTGGCTTTGGGCCCCAAGTGTGTGGGCAGGAATGCTGGCTTCTTGGCTTCTTGGAGAGTCCCCATAGCCATTAGGGTGAGGCTGTTCAGTTGGTGCCCGGTGCGTCTTTCTAGCAGTATGGGCCTCTGGGTTCCTTCTCATACCCCTGTGGTTCTTGGATTGTTGCCCCTTGCCTTGCTCACTGAGCCTGCTGGCTGAAATATTGGGCAGTGGGGTTCTTGTGCTGCTTTCATGGCTGCCTTGCTTTGGCGCCTTGTGTTGGGCACTCTGCCCAGTGGTTGGAACATTGGGCTGCAGCATTGTTGAATTGCCCTTGTTGTTTTTGAGTTCTGGCCCCTCGCTTTCCTCATTGACTCTGCTGGTTGGAACATTGGCCTGTGGCAGTGTTGGATAGTCCTTGTTGTTTTCCATTGCTGGCCCCTCGCATTGGTCGCTGTGCCAGGTCTCAGAAATATTGGCCTGCATGTTACTTGCATTTCTCTTGTCTTTGTTCATTGCTGGCCCCTCAAATTGGTCACTCTGCCCGGTCTCAGAAATATTGGCCTGCATTATTGTTGCATTGCCCTCGTTGTTGTCCATTGCCGGCCCCTCACATTGATCGCTGTGCCCGGTCTCACAAATTTTGGCCTGCATTATTGTTGCATTGCCCTCATCGTTGTTCATTTCTGGCCCCTCGCATTGGTTGCTGTGCAATGTCTCAGAAATATTGGCCTGCATTATTGTTGCATTGCCCTTGTCGTTGTTCATTTCTGGCCCCTCGCATTGGTCGCTGTGCCATGTCTCAGAAATATTGGCCTGCATTTTTGTTGCATTGCCCTTGTCGTTGTTCATTGCTGGCCCCTCGCATTGGTCACTGTGCCATGTCTCAGAAATATTGGCCTGCATTATTGTTGCATTGCCCTTGTCGTTGTTCATTTCTGGCCCCTCGCATTGGTCACTGTGCCATGTCTCAGAAATATTGGCCTGCATTATTGTTGCATTTCCCTCGTCGTTGTTCATTTCTGGCCCCTCGCATTGGTCACTGTGCCATGTCTCAGAAATATTGGCCTGCATTATTGTTGCATTGCCCTTGTCGTTGTTCATTGCTGGCCCCTCGCATTGGTCACTGTGCCATGTCTCAGAAATATTGGCCTGCATTTTTGTTGCATTTCCCTCATCCTTGTTCATTGCTGGCCCCTCACATCGGTCGCTGTGCATATTTTCTTGAATATGGGTCTCTTCTCTTATTGCGTTGATCTCACAGTCATGTTGCTGTGGGCTGTCAGGTTCTGGGTATTCTGTACTCCCTCCGTGGTCTGTGTTGCGTGTCCCGTTTCTTTGGACCCTGGGCCTGCTTGGGAGCCATGGCTTTGGGTATGTTGTGGTATTTCTTGTTCTTTCCATTTGAGGGGCCGCCATGGGCACCCTGTGTGTCTTAGGTTGAATGGGTGGCTCTGGGTTTTTCCAACGGCATTCTTGCCTTTCCTTAAGTTCTCCTAGAATGCGTGGTAGCCGGAGGAGGATTAGGGGCCGTTTGCTTCTGGGAGGGTCTCCTGGCATCAGACGGCCTCCCTGTACCCATAGCCAGCGTTGCTTGAGTCGCAAGAGACGCTCCGACGGATTTAGGTGTGAGAGATCCGAAGGACAGGCCATGGTGCTGGGGCTTTTCAATGATCGTTCAGGTTCAGATGGAGCTGGCAAGTGAGAGGTGTGTAGTTTTGAACCCTTGGCCTTTTGGGTGGCTACAGAAGGAAGATGCATCCAGCGCTTTTCCAAATCTTCCTTGTTGAGTGGCTGACCTGGATGCTCTGGCTCTTTCCCTCCCAGGAAACGGAACGTTCGGCATCCAACGGCCCGAGGATTTCTGGGAGCCGATGTTGTAGCCAAATTGTTTAGTTTGTTCAGATACTCCTCCACTGAGGTGGAAGAGATGACCCTGTGGGGAAGGGAAAAAGGTAAAAGTAGAATGGAAGCCAGTGGTGGTTCAGGGCCCTCCGGGGGATCCCACAAAGTTTCCCCCTGAAAAGAATTCTTTCCAGAGACCCTCTGCTGACCCTCTGAAGTACCACCACCCCACAGCCACCAAGCTCTACTCCTCTGCACTTAGCCTCCTCTGTTGAGGGAGTTCAGAATCGGTGCTGCCTCAGGTGGAAGGTTTTCCTCCCTTGAAATATTAAAAAAAAGAATTTAAAACTGGCCCTTAAAAAGAAACGAAAGCTCTAATAAAAATACATTGCAGAACCACTAGATAGAAAAGGACTCCTCTCCACTGGGATCCTTCAGAGGGATCATCTCTTTCCCCAATGATTATACCATCCCATTCCTCTTCCAAACGGGTTCTGATCCTGGTGAAGGTACACAATCCTCCCCCTTTATTAAGGCCAAAGCAACAGATTGTCCACAAAGGCCTCTACCAATATTTGTGTTTCTCCAGCTGTTCAAAGGTGGCCTCGCTGTCATTCTGGATGAGGAGAAGGGATAGAAGAAGAAACCATCACCTGGGTCGAGGCTTTGGCGTCATCCGTGGGCGCCTCCTTCTTGGAGCCTCCACCTTCAACCAAGCAGGAAGCTGACCAGGAAGAAGGAAAGAAAAGACAGAGTGAAGCATCCGGGGAGTCCAGGATCTCGCCTGAGAATTTCTGGCTTCATTCCTGACCCTTTGAATGCGTTGGTGTTTCAGAAGCACCCAGAGGGTCAACACCAACGCCAGGAGAACGAGCAGGATCCACAGCAGCATCCTGTCGTCCTCCTGAGGCTGGTCAACTGAAAGCCAGCGTCCTCAGAACTCTGGTGGGTTTGCTGTTGATGACAGTTAGGCCCCAACGGTCTGGGTGTTCTGAAGGGACCCTTCCCATCCTGCCTGGATCAGGGATAAGAAATGAAGGCCGGGGTGCTAGCAGTCCCAATAAAGACCAAACGTTTTCCTCTTTTATTACTAAACATTTTATTAGTTTTCTATTAATAAACCAATCCATGCTTCTTAAAATCATTTTACATGGGTTACTTAGTTCATACACATTAGAACTTTAATTGCTACTTCTCTTTTTTAAACATTGATAGAACATATTTCAGCTTTAACGTATTCTGCATCTTCCTTCTCTTTAAACTTCAAAGGAAGTCTGTCCATTTCCGTAAAGTCAAAAATCTACTTAATTATTTCTTCATCTGTAGGTATCCCTTCAAGTAGTCTCTGGGTGGTTTACAGTTTTAATTACAGTATGCAGGATACACATTGCCCCCCCCCCAGCAAGCTGGGTACTCATTTTACTGACCTCGGAAGGATGGAAGGCTGAGTCAACCATGAGCCAGCTACCTGGAACAGATCCCCAGGTGGTGAGCACAGTTTTACATGCAGTACAGGCATTTAACCACTGCGCCACGAGGCTGATGTCCTTATTGTCATTTTACAGTTTCCATTCCAAAGCTTTTGCCATTTCTCTAGTTCAGGCAGGTCCAAACTTTGGTTTGGGAATCTTTCTCACAGTGCCTCTGTGGCATCCATTTAATGTAAGCTGGAAATCACGTAACTAGCGAGGACAGTTTAACAAAGACATATTGTACTAAATCGATGCTCAGATACTATGTTTCACTTCTCATCAGGTTCCCAGGCTAATTTCACACATGCGCAGTAGTTTGCATTCCTGCTCATGCTCAGTGTGTTAAGATTTAGACAAAGAAGTAACTTTATTTAGGCATTACGTAGATGTGTAAGTTTGTAATTGGTTAAGAAATTACTGCAAAGTCATATGGGATTTGTAGTCATGTGGTTTTCAATAAAACAGCCTTGCTGGGGTGCGGCAGGGGGGAATCAAGAATAAAGGGGAATCAAGAATAAAGGAGAGAAGAAGAAGCTGCTCCATTTTGCACCAAGAAGAACACTTGTCGGAGTCTTTATTTTTCCAACTCATTGGGGGGGGGCTTGCTGGTTAAGCTTTCCTGCTGGGTTCCCACATCTACTCTCAAGCCTTAAACGTTAAGGCTTCCCTGGGTTTAATTCCTACATTTGGCAAGCAACTTTCCAAGCCTCACAGATTGGGGCTTCCCACGGGAGTAATTCCCACATATTGGCGAGCCAAGGCAGGAGTCGAACTACCATCGCTCACCATCCTCATCCGGGCAAAAGGATCCCAAGCGCGCTCAAATCACCATCGAAGACGTACCTTCGATCCCATTGGTGAGTGATCCCGTACTTTAAGACTACCGATACTGTTTCAACATGGGCGGGAATGCTGTTTCCTCCCCGCAACAAAAGTTCTGCCAGGAACTGCATTATCTGCTCACTAAGAATAGCTACGAAACTCCTCTAAAGGAGGTGGACGATCTTGCCAAAGAAATTGCTGAAATATGTCCTTGGTTCCCACTAGCTGGCATGTTAGATCTTCAAAAATGGGACAAAATTGGCTACTGCCTTCGGAATCATCCCAAAGTTAATTTTAAGGTCCGGCACACGTGGTTTCAGGTCCGTGCGTGCCTTCAAGGACCCACTCCAGACAATCGTTTATTGGCAATAAAGTCTCTGCCATTACCATTGCCTATCATCCTGCCTCCCAAACCAGCCTCTTGGCTAATTGAGGCTCCTAAAGCACCACCGCCGGTGAGCACAGCTCTGCCTGCACTCCCGTCAGCTCCACTACCAGCGTGCCCAGCCCTTGAATTTCCAAGCCAGCTGCCAGATTCACTGCCTGAGCCCTCTCCAGCCTTATCCGTTGCAAATGATGGAAAATTGCTCAGTGCTGGCTTTGTTGACGCTGTTCCAGCAGCAGCCTTGGCCATCGAGCCTGTGCACCTTGCTTCTCCAATCCTGCAAGCTACTGCCCCTGCTCACGCTGAAAAAAATGCCCCAATTCCCTCTGAAGCACTGAAAGAGGGTGAGGACGCTTATGCAAAGAACACTGCACTCTCCAGTGTGGCTGAAAGTGTTCTTAAGGCTGCCAAAACTGACTCTAATGTTGCTGGGCTTGCTGCCATTCGTCAGGGTGCCAAGGAGTTGGTTGCTGAATTTGTGTCTCACTTGATTGTGGCGTTTGAAGAGCATGTGGGAACTACGGAAGTGTGGATAACCTTTCCCAGGATGCTTTGTATAAGCATCATTAAACAATTGGCCTTTGAGAACTCTAATGCTGGCTGCAAGCTAGCTGTTGCTACTTTCTCCGGCAGTTCAACTATCTCGCTGGCTGATATTCTGCGTGCGTGCCGATTTGTGAGTACTGACTCTGATAAGGCAGATGACAGTGGTGGCGGTGGAATGAAAGGGGTTAATGAGATGTGGAACAGTAATCATGACGAGGAGGAGAAATCCAGGCTTAAACAAGGCCCCTGTTCCATGGGTGAAGCTGCTTCTATGCACCCCCCATGGGAAAAGCTCTGCTTTCCTTCGTTCCGAAAAGGCGTCTCAACTGATACAGTCGCCATGCCGTGCCTCGACTCCCTTCATTGTTTCCACCCACTGAACGTTGTGGTGGCCTGATTACTGCGTTACATGGATGAAGTTCGTGGAACAGTTCCAGAGATGAACGGTTCTATCCTTACCAGCTGTGAACTGTGAATTAGCCCTGAAAACACACTTTGTTCTGAAAAGGCACTTTTTTCTAAAACATTCCATTCCTTTGCTGCCGGAAAATCAGCCTCAGAGTGAAACTGCCATGGATCTCTACCTTGTTGCAAGGGAAACATTGAATCAGCGTTTCAGAAGGTCACCTGAGACTGTTTGTCTTGCCATCCTGCCTTCACTTTTATGTCTCTGTTAATGACTGTGGACCGTAGGCTGTTTATAATTGTCTCTGTTTAATTTTCTTTTTCACAGGTATTTTTTCCTTCTAAGGATCAGAGAAATCATACTTTGCATTTTAATTTCTAGGGTCTAACAATTTTTCCTTCCTCACAGCAGTTTCTGGGCAAGACTCCAGAAGCTTCTTGGCAGGCGTTGTGTTCCTGATAAGGGGAATCACACAGTTCCTTCACTTGCATTCTGCCTAGCTATCTATGTACTGTTAATTGTTCTTTGTTTCAAACCTTCTACAGAAATGCTGCGCTTTTGGCTTATTCTAAGACACACACACTAATTTGTTTTCTCATGAGATTTTCAAGACCTTTTTGCATCCTTTGGAACTTACAAACGGGGAAAGGGATGCCTATTTGCTTATGGTAGATTTTAGTACTGTAGTTTTCAAAGTGTTTGTGTTTTTTGCTTTAAAATTGGCTGCTTGTTTTCCATAAGCAGGTTTTATTCTTCCATTGAGTTGCATTTCAGCACTGAACAACAGTTCTGTTTTAAAGGCCTACAGACTAGTGTCTGGCTTCAACTGGCCAAAACGAGTAATGCACTAAGTTTTGTATTTCTGCCAGCTAAGCTGCTGGGAATTTACTTTGCTATCAGCCTCATAATATCACAGACTATTCTGGTCTCAATGAACACATAGACAGTGAAGAGACCTTAGTGAAAATCTGCACACCACATGTTGTTTTAGGGAGTGGTGTCCCTTACACATGTATGGTGGTGTCCCTTACACATATGGTAACTGTTCTCCTAACTCAGAGAAGTCTCATTATCATTTCTAGACTAGTACCACACAACTGAAATATGCTGTTATTGTTAATCATCATGTCTTTTTGAAAATGTGTTGCATCAATTACATTCTAGCTATCAGATTCTGTTTGCTGTTTTTCACAATACACTAGAAATATAGTGCTAGTTTCAGGGATCACCTATATCTTGGGGTTTTAGAGAATTTTGGAAAGCTAACAGCTAATTCGTGTAACAAGAACACATTAGCACAATACACTCCTCGATATTGGTTTCAGGATTCACCTTAATTGGAATGGGTAAAGGCAAAGCTTGCCTCTTGCCTGCTCTATGACTAAATAATCACACTTCCAAGGCTCAAACTAAAATTAGACAGATTTTAGATAACAGACATTGAATTCGTAATGCTGAAATTGCATTGTGGAATGCATTATTATCATAAGTTGCTGCCTTTAATGTATATTTACTATATCTCAAATCTTTGCAATTGCTAATTGCTACTTCTGGTTTCACGCAAAGACAAGTATATTTACATATATGGGGGTGTCATATTTCCCTCTCTGACAAGAGCCAAAACCATTAGCTTTTTAGCAGGAATCCTTTGGCCTGTCTGCCACTACTTCTGTAACATCATTGCAAGCAGAGCTAATTTTACAGTTATGTCTTTTTTTTAACTGATGTACATTTTTCCAGATGTTCAGAAGTGAAGCAGTCCATCTCTCTATATTTCATATTTCTTTATTTCTAAAAAGCATTTGTTTAATTAAAGTGGGATTTAGATGTGATAAGTTTGTACACCTCACAGATATTTAGCATCTGCTTTACACATTGTTTCATTCTGGCAATCAGTATTATACTTTTATGCAGAGTTTGGTAGTAAGATTGGAGAAATGACATTCATTATGTTAAGTAATATTGATACTATTTCTAAATTCATGCTATTTGTGTGCCTAAAGGTGATGTTGATACAATTTTCTAATTCTTATTCTGAAACTAACTAACAAATATTTTAAGGAAACATTGGTTTTACATTAATGATGCAAAAGTGTTTGAATGAAGAAGAACGTTTCTGTTATTGTTACGCAATACTGCCACCTTCAGGTTGAAACTGGCTACAGCACAGTCTGAAGGTTGAAAAAGCAAGCTATTCTTCACTATTATTGGATTATTGTAGATAATTGACTGCATTATTCAGTGTTCCTATTCTTCTAAAAAATTTAAAAAAAAACAAAAAAAACAAAAACAAAAAGAGTGAAATGTGGGGAATCTTTCTCACAGTGCCTCTGTGGCATCCATTTAATGTAAGCTGGAAATCACGTAACTAGCGAGGACAGTTTAACAAAGACATATTGTACTAAATCGATGCTCAGATACTATGTTTCACTTCTCATCAGGTTCCCAGGCTAATTTCACACATGCGCAGTAGTTTGCATTCCTGCTCATGCTCAGTGTGTTAAGATTTAGACAAAGAAGTAACTTTATTTAGGCATTACGTAGATGTGTAAGTTTGTAATTGGTTAAGAAATTACTGCAAAGTCATATGGGATTTGTAGTCATGTGGTTTTCAATAAAACAGCCTTGCTGGGGTGCGGCAGGGGGGAATCAAGAATAAAGGGGAATCAAGAATAAAGGAGAGAAGAAGAAGCTGCTCCATTTTGCACCAAGAAGAACACTTGTCGGAGTCTTTATTTTTCCAACTCATTGGGGGGGGGGGCTTGCTGGTTAAGCTTTCCTGCTGGGTTCCCACATCTACTCTCAAGCCTTAAACATTAAGGCTTCCCTGGGTTTAATTCCTACATTTGGCAAGCAACTTTCCAAGCCTCACAGATTGGGGCTTCCCACGGGAGTAATTCCCACACTTTGGCCCTCCAGATGTTTCAGACCACAACTCCCACAGTCCTTTGCCATTGGAAATACAGGCTTGGAATTCTGGGAGTTGTAGTCCAAAACATCAGGAGGGCGAAAGTTTGGGCATGCCTGCTCTAGTTCAATGTAATGCCCACTACTTTTCACCCATTGAACCATTATTTCTTTCAGTTGCTCATCTTCCATTTTCCTCTTTGAGTGAAACTTATACTCTGTATTTTCTTTATTGATCATCAGATGACAAAATTATTTGATCAAACGTTGCCTGTTCTTTATAAAAATCATAAATTTCAAAATCCCTTTCATATGTGGATTATGCTTGCCTTAAAGGCCACCAAGATAAATGAAAGACATGGTCTTAATAAGGTCTTGTTTCGCTGTTAATTTCCCTTCTACATCTAAAATATTTGTATCGGTCTAAATTTTCTCAGAGTTCAAAACATTGGGGTGAACCAATGTTTCTATAGGTGATACGTCTCTTGGTGTTTTTATATACCTTTTCATTTTCTCCATACCAAAAGCAGTGAATTTCTGATCTAGTGAATTTTGGAAATACAGTACCTGTGGGGGGGGGACCCAATTTCCTTTCCCATCTTCTTTACAAATATTTAGAGTTTATTGTCCTGCTCTCTTTATTATTTAGCCATTTCTTTTTCTGTAATCATCATCATCATCATCATCATCATCATCATCATCATCATCATCATCATCATCATCATCATCATCATCATCATCATCATCATCATCAGTCATTAAAGCTATTCTGACTTTTGGCTATCCTTTGCAGGGTGTTCTAGATAGAGAGTGAGCAAAAGTGATTGACCATTCCTGGTTGCCCAAGGCCACTGGTTTGTCTGACATGCACAATGGGGAACCGCTGGCTCCACAGCCAGGTCCCTAACTCACGGAGCTATTCAGACCTCCCTTCCATAAAGTTATAACCCTGGCATTGAAGGATAAGGCCTCTGGAAACTGGAATTTCAAGGTGGAAAGGCAATGTTCAGACAGGGCAAGAGGATCCGTTTGCTCAACTTAATATACGGAACCCCCTAAAGCTGGTTTCCAAATGCGCAGGTGTGCTCAGCAGCCAATATGAAGCACCCATGTGCAGCCTGACAATTTCTAGCTAGGAAAAGAAGAAAGAGACACTTGGGAGAAAGAAGGAGGAAAGAAGGAAGCCTAAGATTAGCAATCTGCCTACAGACTTGGAAAAGAAAGGGAACAAGAAGGAAGACAGTCTGGCCTTCCTATCTATATATTGTATTGTTCGACACCCCCCCCCCCCCAATCCATGTTTTTATTACTTGCTTCATGAAAGTGGCACAATACGCATAAGGCTGTGTGTGATTCCCTTAGACTGGTCTGCTGCTCTGGGCTGTGGCAGAAGGATATCCTTCCATTGCCAATAACGTGTTCCCCCAAGCATTTGCATATGGTATGATTTTGGCTTTCGTTTCAGGAGGCAACATATCTTAAGCCACTCACCCCATCTTTGACCCTGCCTTGGCCCTGATGGTTGCGCCGTG
This sequence comes from Phrynocephalus guinanensis, assembly GCA_037367245.1. NCBI lineage: Eukaryota > Metazoa > Chordata > Lepidosauria > Squamata > Agamidae > Phrynocephalus > Phrynocephalus guinanensis. The sequence continues at coordinate 6,988,032 of CM074749.1, read as the reverse complement.
TCATCTATGCTTAATGTGGACCCCATCAACCAAACCCTTCACTGGCAGCCAGGCAGAAAAGGTATGGTTACCAACTTGCCAAAAGGAAAGGAAGGAAGAGCAGCACCTCTGAAGATGGCCCTCTCCGGCTGTATGAATGACTTTAGGGCTTTAGAACAGGGCTCTACAAACTTCAGCCCTCTAGATGTTTTGGAGCACAACTCCCAGAATCCCAAGCCTGTATTGTCAGTGATAAAGGACTAAGGGAGTTGTGGTCCAAAACATCTGGAGGGCCGAAGTTTGGACACTACTGCTTTAGAGGTGCAGAACAGCCCTTTGAATTGGGCTTGGATAAAGGATCGGCGGCCAGTGGGTCTGCTGAAAGAGAGGATTACGGGGTCCCTCCCATCTGCCCCAGTCTGGTGGCCACACCCTCTCTGTGCTCTGTCACTAAACACGGAAGTCCCACACACGAGGGACGGAGGGAGGCCGTCCAAACGCTCTCCCACACCTGACGTTCCACCTTGCAGGCAAGGGGATGGAGCAAAAGTTCAGGGGACCCTGGGAATCCGTTCTGGTCGATATGCTGGCCGTTTATTTCACGGTTCCTCATGGAGCGCAGTCGGGATGGAGAAACACATCACATCGTGAGTCCCACGGCTCTGATTTCACCAGGAACCTCTAAGCCGAGGCCTGTGGTTGCTTTTGCCGTGCACCTGTCCTCACACCACCTTGTATAAATGGCCTGATGGGACACGGGAGGGGCTGAAGCCTCGGGCAGCAAGAATGCCTGGGTCAGGTGCTGCCTGGGTTTTCTTGGGCATTGCACCTGCCCGGTCTTCCAGTTTCAGGATGCTTCTTGTGGAACTCTGCTGCCATTTCCAGAAGGAGGCCTTATAAAGAGCATCTACACAGTCATAGAAGAATCAAGGCACACGCCCACTTTGACCTCTATGGTTTCACAAATCAGGACATAAAGAAATAGTCAGCTGAGCTTTAGTGGGTCTAAAAATTAGATAGAGGCAAACTTGATGAACCACAACACATGAACCAATATACCGTATCCTGGGAATTGTGCGAAACTAAAGCCAAAAGGGAAAATCGCCAAAGGTTGTGCCCGTCTCTAAGCAAATGTTAACAGGAAACGAAGCACCAGTACGAACACCTTCAAAGCAGGAAGGCACATCCCTTCCTTGGAAAACCCGCCATGAAGGGAACGTCTGCCTGGCCTTCCCCTGTTTGTGGAAGGAGAGCCAAGATGAGGCCAATCTGGCCTCCAGTCGCAGGGAATTCCAGAGGCCGGGAAGAGGAACAGACACACACACCCCGCCAAAACCCCTCACGGATTTTCCTCTCAGAAGCATCTGGTCTCCTGCTAAGACCCTGTATATGCATGGGGGGGGGGTTGTAGTGAACAGATGAACGCCTCTGCCTGTGGAACCGGGAAAAGGAGCCCTTGTGTTAGGACTCCAGCTCCCATCTGCTCTTACTAGCAGCCACAAATCGAGGCTGTTATGGGAGCTGTAGTCCAACAACACCAAGAGAGTCCCAGGACCCCTGCTCTAAAGACAATGCAGCCTCCTCTACCCTCCTCCTTGGCCAATGAACTATTTGCTCTGAGAACTCTGAGCCCCTGAGATTTCTCCTTTGGAGGTTATATAGGAGATAAGAGGGCCAGAGCAGGATTCAAACTCCCGTTTTGCCACAGAAGCTCCCTTAAGCTGTGGAACCAGCTGAGGCCGTCTCAGGGAGACAGACAAGTAGAAGGAAGGTAATACAGTGGGACCTCTGTATCCACTGATTCAGTTCTCTGCTGATTCCAGTTATGAATGGTTATAAAAACAAAGTCTGTGGTGCCATGTATGGTAGTTCATATAAAGATGCATAATAGGTAGTCCATCACTCAGGGAAAGCTTGCTTGAAGAGAAAGGTCTTTGCCTGTTTCCGGAAAGACAGCAGAGATGGGGCAGTCCTGGCCTCCAGTGGGAGGGAGTTCCAGAGTTTGTGAGCAGCAACAGAGAAGGCCCTTTTATGTATTTGCACGAGATATACCTGTGAGGGTGGCAGGATGGAGAGAATGGTCTCTCCTGGTGACCTTAACACCTGAGTAGGTTCATGCTGAGAGATTTAATTTTTTTTTAAGGTAGCTTGGACTCAGGCTATTTACTGCTTAGGAGGTTAAAACCCGCCCTTTGAAATACATATACCAATAGTTTATCCTATATTCCATTCAAGTCATTTCAGAGAGATGGGTCAGGAGGATACTGTGGTCTATATAGTGTCAAAAGCAGCTGAGAGGTCTAATAAAACCAAAAGGGACAGAGATCCCCTATCCATTTCCCTGCATAGGTCCTCTACCAATGCAACCAGTGCCATCTCTGTCCTATAGCCAGGCCTGAAGCCAGATTGCATTGGATCCAGGTAGTTGATTTCATCAAAAACCCTCTGGAGCTGCAAAGAACAACCCACTCTAGTATTTTCCCCAAGAATGGGATATTCGAAACTGGTTGGTACTTATTCAGTATTGTTGGATCTAACAGGAGATTCTGTATTACTTCCAAATTGGGCTTGGCTCCCTCTCCCCATATTTCTGCCCCATAGAGCATTTGGACCAGAATTTTGGTAATAAAAACCCTGAGAGCAGGGTTTATTAGCTGTCCTCACCTGACATGAAATAATAGTTCAAGTGGTCCAGTTGTTCTGGTAGTGGCTTTTACAGGTTGTTTCCAGGATATTTTCTCACTAAAATGCAGGCCCAGATATTTGAACGGGTGCACCTGCTCCAGAGCATGTCCATCTAATGACCAGTTATGCCTGGGAGGTTTCTTCCCCGAAACCATAATCCTAGTTTTGGCATAATTAATAGTTCATTGTTCCATCTTACAAAGCGGCCCAAATCTGGACAGCATTCTTTTGAGGCCAATTTTATTCAAAGATAACAGTACCAGGTCATCGGCGTAGAGTAATATTGAGCTCTTACAACTCTTTTGGTGTAACAACTGTATTAGCCACAAGAGTCTTTTGTCAATGTCAGTTTTGCTCAGTTTGTACCATAAACGCTCTCTATTTATCAGGTCAAAGGCTGAAGAAAAGTCAATAAAGCAGTATAAAGGACTTTATTTGGGCTCTTAGTATATTTGGATAGTAAATGGTGGAGGACGAAGGCTTGATCGATTGCAGAGGTGTCCAAACTTTGGCCCTCCTAATGTGAGGGCCAACGTTTGGACACCACTGATCTGTTCGTACTTCTACCTTTCCTGAATGCTCCTTGTTCTTCAAAGATAATGGATTGGCACCTGTCCCGTTCCATAAATTTGTTCAAGAGGTATTGTGCATAAAGTTTGGCAGCCACATCAAGAAGACTACTAGGTCTGTAATTAAGGGGATCTGTTGGATTGCCTTTTTTATGAATACGGATAATAATACCAGTTCTCCACCCTGAAGGGAGATTTCCTTTGCAATTAATATGGGTGAATAAATTGGCTAAACAGGCCATGTGAATGGCAAACATTTCAGCAGGGATCATGTCTTCCCCAGGAGCCTTGCTATTATGAAGAATGGCAATCAAGTCCCCAATTTCTGCTGGGAAAGAGGCGGCCAATCTGGGAGATTATCTGGAATTCCATTTATAAGTTGTAGATGATGACTACTTCCAAAATGTGTCTAAAATGCAAAACCCTACTTCAGTGGTGGTTGAGTTGGCAATTTCAGGAGCTTCCTGTGAGAAGCCTACCTCTCTCAGTCTCCAGTGTTGACTGTCATTCCCTTCAAGAAGGGCTAGGTCCAGGGATTTCGAACTGGTGATAAAAAAAATTTTTTTTTGCTGGTCTTATCATTTTACTGAGCTGTGTTTTTGTAAACTGACAATCCTTATCAAACCATGATATTTGGACTCCTTGATTTTTTCTTTCAGAGTAGGTTGTGGTCAAAAAGGGTCTGAGAGCATTTATTATACATTGGTACCCTGACTTAAGAGCAGCTCGACTTAAGAGCATTTCGACTTAAGAGTGTAAAACTGTTGGCATTTTAACTGCCGCCTTACAAATTTTAGATATGGTCTGCTCGACTTACAAATATTTTTTTCATTTTTTTGATTTATTTAACTTATTTTTTCAATCTTTTAGATAGGTACCCCGACTTAAGAGTAGTTTGACTTAAGAGCTTGCATTCAGAACGGATTAAATTCATGAATTGAGGTACCACTGTATCCTGATATGCTCCACAAATGTTCTGGGACCCTTGGAGGGCAGGGTGACGCAGTGCCTGAAGCTGATCTGTTCTCAGCAACTGCCTTCTATTAGCATCTACTTGGAGGGACCATCTGAGCCACTTCTCTCCTTGTATATCACCCATCATTTTATAATCAGTTATGGTACCAGATTGTATCTGCTGAGATCTTATAGTTACTCTAAGAGGGAGATGCAACCAGGACCGTCTCTGTCCCATAGCCAGGCCTGAGGCCAGGTTGAAATGGGTCCAGGTAGTTTATCTCATCCAGAATCCTTTGGAGCTGAGAGGGCACAACCCGCTCTAGTATTTTCCCCAAGAATGGACTATTCGAAACTGGCTGGTACTTATTCAGTATTGTTGGATCTAAGGAGGGTTTTTTAAACAGTGGTTTTATGATTGCCGCCTTGGAGCACGCTGGAATCCTGCCCTGTTGCAAGAGAGCATTCACTACTCTTCCTAACCAGTCTTCCATTCCTTCTCTGGGTGCTTTTATGATCCAGGAGGGGCAAGGATCCAGCAGACATGGGTTGGCCTTCATGTCCCCAAGCGTCCTGACCACATCATCCACTGTAGGAGCTGAAACTCATCCATTAATATAGGGCAGGCAAGGTGTGGGTGTGTGTTTTATTTGCAGACCTTGGATCAATAGCAGCATTGAAAGTAGACCGGATTGGTTCAATTTGGCCTGCAAAGTGTTGTTCAAGTTCTTCGCAGTGAATGACAAAACAGAAGTCTTAATGAAGAATATGGACAAGGAAGAAAGAAGAGAGACAGAATTGGCAATCTTTAACGAAGAGAAAACAGTTACCTATGAGGAATATATATATGTACTGTATTACTGTTTGACACATAGAGGGTAACTAACAGACCAGGAGCCCCTGGGAGCAGACCAGGGCAGCGGGCATCAGCAGGATCCAGGGGCACGAAGGAACCGGAGCAAGATGACTCCCTGGGTCACAGGAGCTCAGGCCAAGTCTGTGGCGAACAGCCAATTCCTATATCGGCCAGCCCTCTGGATCCACAGGGAACAGGAGCTCAGGGCCTGTTGCAGGGATGGGCCTGATTCTGTCAGTTCTAGCACTGCTCCCCCCCCCAGAGTCGATCCTGCACCCACTAGAGTTCGAAAGCACAGGCACTACCCTGCTCCTAACACATCCTCTGGGCAGCAAATGTCACAGCAGTCAACACCTTCACCTCTCGCCACAGATATGGAGCCAGATTCTACCTAAATGTTACAAATTGGTTCACTTTGTTGATCTAAACATACAAATGAGTACCAGAAATCTTCTGCAAAACCACCAATGACTGTCACTTTCCTTCCTTGCTTGCTTCTCATTGTTCACTTCCTCATTTCCTTTGTTCCTTTCTTCCTTCCTTCTCATCATCCACTACTTCAGTCACTCCTCTCTTCCATCTGTCTCATCATCCACTCCTTCCTTCCTTCCTTCCTTCCTTCCTTCCTTCCTTCCTTCCTTCCATGTTTTTCCCCCTCCTGTCTCTGCTGCAAAGCCCCTCTCAGTAAGTTCTGAGCAGGAAAGAGTTTAGTGCTGCAACCCTTCTTCTGGTTACCCTCACTTCTGCAGACTGCAGCTAGCCTCTTTTCAAAACATTCCCATTAATTTCCAATTACCACCAGGCCCCTTAGAGTTGGGAGGAGGGAGCTGTGGAAGAGATGCTCCAGCTGGCATGGGGTTTTTGCAAAGGCTTCCTGGGAGTTCATCCAGGCCACCCATTTCACAGAAAGGGCTTTGAAAAGGAGACTTCTGGGTCCAATCCAGGGAAGCTTCAGGCTTAGTGGAAGACCCGGGGGAAAGAGAGGGAGGATGCGGGTCCCATCCAGAAGAGGTCCTTCATCAGGATTTCCTGGGACATGTGGACCATCCCCACCTGCAATGACTTGCTTCCAACAGATGGATGATTCGATATATGTTTTATTTCTCTTTCTGGGCTCTATACAAAAGAGAAAACAAAGGCATTCCAATCTAAGTCACGTCAGTCCTTGCCGTTGGGTTGTCCTGAATGGTTCTCAAAGGATCCAGAAGCTCCAAGGAAGCATGGAGGCCCATTGGAAGGAGTCCAAGAAGAAACCCTTGGGTCTTCAGAGAAGAGATGGAATGAATTGGAAGTGGAAAACCAGAGATTACTCAGGTCCAATAAACACCTAACAGATTCAAGAGAGGCAAGGAACAATATCAATTCTTGGCAACCAAACTGAATGGAAAAAGGAGTGAACTTGAAGGGATGCCGATTAACTGGAATTCAAGAAGATACTGACGGAATTCAATTCATAAATCAAGAGAATTTTCTGAGAAATACATAAGTCAGGCATGTGCAAAGTCAGGCCCGGGGGCAAATGAGGCTTGTTTTCAAATTTCGAGTAGCCCACAGCCTCTTCTCCCCTCTGGTTCAGCCTGTCATGCATCCCCACCAGCTGGCCCCTCCCCATACTGGATGGAGATGTCAGCTTGCAGTTTTATGGTTTGCCTGCACTTCCTGCCTCCGTCCGTCCCCCCCAGCCACCTGCCCAGCCAACCAGCTCCGTTGCTGCAACATCCTCCCTGCCTCCTTGCATGCCCTAAAAAGGTAAAGGTTCCCCACACACATGTGTGCTAGTCATGTCCTACTCTAGGGCCGGTGCTCATCTCCGTATTCAAGCCAAAGAGCCAGTGTTGTGCAAGTCCGTGGCCACGTGGCCGGCATGACTGCATGAAAAGACTGGTTTACGTTCCCACTTGTTACAGTGGTACCTATTTATCGACTGTACTTACATTTTACATGCTTTCAAACTGCTAGGTTGGCAGGAGCTGGGGTTAACAGCGGGAACTCACTCCGCTGCATGGCACCTGGGATTCGAACCGCTGAGCTGCTGACATTGCAGCTGACCGTTTCAGCACCTTAGTCCACTGAGCCAATACGCCCCCTTTGCATGCCCTAGTGCTTGTACAAAGTCCAGCCTAGGGGTTCAAGAGTTCCCAGCTTGGAGAAGACAAAGGTATTTTTGGGGTCTCTCTGATGGAAACTCCTGTGACTCTTCCAAGGAAACATTGGGGATTCATGAGGGTTCTTCCTCTTAGAAAGAGCAAGAGGCCCAGATCTTTCTAGGGGAGGGTCTCCTGATCTTACTGGAAATACCTGCACCCCTCCTGTTCATGTGGTCCTTTGGAATCCCAGCGGCATCTGGGCTGTGAAGGTCAGAGGTGAGAGACTGCCAAGATCAGACACCCTCTTGTTCTTATTAGGACCACGGAGGGGTGAGAAGTTTGTATAGTAGACCTGATTGTGTTCCTTCTATGTAAGCATATGAAGAGCTGATACAGAGTTATTTCTACTGAAAGAGAAAGCATTTGAGCATACGTGTGAATCCTTAGCCGTGCTGTACTTCCACTGGTGATACCTGAAAGATATTTGCAGATTTAGTTTTCTCTTCTGCACTAACAGATTTCCTGAGTAAATCAGAAGCTTCAAATCTCTTTTCTAGTCTGTGATGGTTCTCCGTCATCCTGGAGATTTTATCTGGAAGTAGAGTCGTGGCAACTGGACTTTTTTTTTCTTGAGAGATAGAAATGTTTTGCTGCTCATCCAAACAGCTTCATCAGTCTGAAGAAAGCTAGTGGTGAGTCCTCCATCTTATAGTCAGCTTTGACCTCTTGTCCCCCTGGTCTGAAATAGGCTCATAAGATGAACAATGACCTGAATGTGTTTGTTAGGTAGAAAACAGTATCCATAGCCTTAAGTTGAACAATGGCCCGAGGTGATGAAACCTATAAAGTTTGGGTCCTTAGCTATGGCCTTGGTGGTGAAGGCTTTTTGATTTGTCTGGATATTGTGGGAAGCACACCCTGATAAGTAGCCGACAGACTATGCCTGAGGCCCCCAGCTCTATTGAGAGAGGAGGTTTCAATGCTCACATGAATGCCTTCCCTGACTTCTCTCTCACACCACCTATCTTCTCTGTCTAATATGGGTACATCCTCATCTTTGAATGAGTGCCCTTTGTGCCAATCCCTCCAAATAGAGCCCCTCTCCCTTTACACTACCAGTTTGCCCCCAGAGTTTAAGAACAGGAGGGGACACCTTTCTGTGGGTCCCACGGCCCTAAGAGGTGTTTGGGGCGGGGGGACATGGGAGAAGGCCTCTGCTCTGGCTGCTCCTAGACTCTGGAACTCCCTCCCACTGGAGGCCAGGCTGGTCCAGCTTTCCTGCCCTTCTGTAAGCAGGCGAAAGCCTTTCTCTTCAGTCAAGCTTTCCGTGTTTGACCGACTACCATGATGCGACTTTTACAAAATTGACAGCACCTCTGCAGGGAAGATGGGTGGCACCTTTGCCATCTTCTCCTTGCCCCCTGCGTTCCTGCGATACCCGCTGGCTCAACCTGGGTTCACCACCCAGTCCTCTGTCCTTCCTCTTCTTCCAAAGCCGACCAGGGATGGGTTGAAATCCCATTATGGATTGTTCCACTCGGCCCACCCATGACAGGCCCAGCTGTTCTGTGAGAGTGGCTGGCAAACCTTGGCTTCACCTCTGAGGCCCCCATCCCACAACTGTCATCCGTGTTGGCCCAGAAGAGGCATCTGAGACCTCCCGTGTGTTTGGGGGAAAGGGGCAGCCCCAGGGATGCCTTCCTCAGACAGCTCCTGGTGGTCCTTTCTAAGTTGGGATCTCCTGAGCTCTGACTTGACTCTGGACGTGACTGTTCTTTTATTGTCTTCCAAGAACCTTCAGAGAAAACCCTCTTCTCCTTCCAGCGCCTCCCATCACCCCATCCCCCGGAAGGATCAGCTGTAACCATCCCTACTTCTTTTGCTTCTTGGGACTTGGCCAAAGGGGCCTCACTTTCTGCAGGTGACATTTGAAGGTGGGGTGTCTTTCTCCAATCGCCCTCTTGCCCCATGAAAGGTTTTGCAGCCTTTGCCCAGAAGACAAGGGCAGCGCTTAGGCTGAACTCTCAGTGTTGCCCAACACTTTCCACTCCTTCTGGAAGGCAGGCTGCCCAAAAAGGCCACTGGGCCACTGGAGCGGCTTGCCTTCTGGGCCATCTTGTGCAGTTCAATTCCTAAAGAGACCGTCAAGGCTCCTCTGCAGACAGATCCATCACCTGCTTCTCCCTTCCCCTCCCAACATGGGAGAAAGTGAGTCTTAAGGCCCAACCCAACCCAACTCCTGGAGAAGGAAGTGCTGATGATCCTAGGAAGCAGAGGGGAAGAGAGGTGTGTGACACCCTTGAATCAAAGGTTAGACCCAAAACATCCCTGGCAGAAACCCAGTGACGGGATGACAGTAATCTCTCCGTGCTTGCTGCCCTGGCACCATCCCACGGGCATGGTCTCTTCCCCACCACCCTACCCAGATTCCCCTTCCACGGAAGAAAAAGAACAGCACACACTCTGGTCAAGCAAACAGGTAGTGTATTCTAAATGTCCAAAACTAAATGTCTCTAAGTGTCTAAATAAACATACATATATTTCAAGGAACAATTTTGTTTTCAACTATAAGTAGGTGAGGTCGGGAGGGGGGTCGAGGTGGGGGGTCTCTTAAATGGTACAAAAGGATCCTCTTGAATTGAAAGAAAGAAAGAGCCTCTCAAATGGAAGGAGAGCTGTTAATGTGACAAAGACCCCTTTTGGCTTCACTATCAAGACTAGGTATAAATAGTGGGTTGAAGGATATGGGAAGCTTAATATAAAAACTATTTAAGTTTAAGTTCAGGGGAGGGAGGGAAGTGAGAATAATTGGGTTATTTGTTTGTTTTTTGTTTTGTTTATTTTGTTTTTTTTTGTTTTGTTTTTGTTTTGAAAAATTTAATCCGATATATTAGAGAGTTTAAGAAAGGGAAGATTGGGAAACCAAGGGAAGGAAAGTTGGTATGATTATTTCAGATGTGTAAAAGAAGAAAAGCTATCTAACGAAATATGGGATAAATGTAAAAAACTGATGGATTGGCTCTCTATATAAATCCAAATGAACAGTTTAAATAGGGGAAGCCATAGATGTATAGACAGGGCGTATGATATGACATCGTGTTTGGATGAAAGCTTGAAAAAATTGGCTGTTCCTCAATTGCATGCGTTTGCAGAGGTGATGGAAATTTAAGTATAAAAATCATGAATATGTGTATTTGCATTACTTTAAAACTAGAAATCAATAAAATATTTGGGGGGGGGACTGTCTTTTAGGGTCCCATGAATGTTGGATGGGCACCCTGGAAGGAGGGCCAGGAGACCCTCAACCGGTGAAAGCGACGGGTTCTTTGGTTGCGCAACGGGGCTCGGGGCTTCTTAAAGATGTCGTTGGAGGCCTTAGCGGTTGTTGTCACGGGGCCAGCACCATCTGAGATGGGACAAGGGCTGGGAATCCGGGGCCTCTTGTTGGAAGCGCAGGCCCCTTGGTTTGCCACTTGGGGTGCTAGGTTTACAGGGAGAGGAAAGGGACTTGGAACCCGGGGCCTCTTCTTGGAGGCGCAGGCCCCTTGGGGTGCAAGGTTTGCCGGGAAAGGGAAAGGACTTGGAACCCGGGGCCTCTTGTTGGGAGCGCCGGCCCTTTGGGTTGCCATTTGGGGTGCTGGTTTTGGCGGGAGAGGGAAAGGACTTGGAACCCGGGGCCTGTCGCTTTGAGGGCTGGGTCCTTGGGCTGGTGTTTGGTGCCTTGAGATTTCTGGCATACTACTGGAATGTCTTTGGTGGTCCTCGCGTGGCCCCTCGCTTTGTGCCTGAGGACTCGTGGCTTTAGTTTGGGAGTCATGGCCATCATGATGGGGCATCTGCCCTGGATTTGGGGGGTTGTTGCTTGTTGTTCTTCCGCCATGGCCATGGTGGTGTTGCCCCTCAATTTCGTCCCGGAGAATGTGGCACAGAGTGAGGACTACCTGGCTCCATATTATGCCACCCTGCCCATGGTGGTTTTGCTCATTGCTTAGGGCGCCGAGAATGAGAGCTTGAATGTTATCAGCCTCAGCCCTTGTTACGCCCCCATGGCCATGATGGTTTGACCCCTTGCTGTGGGCCCTGAGCCTGTTACTTAGCATGAGGGCTATGTGGCTCCAAGTTATGTCAACATGGCCACTGTGGTTTAGCCCCATGCTTTGGTGCCATTGACTTTCTGTTGGAAGGTGGGACTGCCGGCTCCTTGTTCTTGGATCCTGGCCATCAGGGTTTCCCCCGTTTCTTTGGACGGTGACAGTGTTGACGGGAATGGGCGGGGCTGGGCTTCCTGCTAAGGGCCTCTTGCTTCGAACGCTGGGATCCGGGCTGCTGTTTAAGCCACTCTGGCTGGGGTGGATCGGCCCCGCCTGTTGGACCCTCTGAATGGTGGCTGGAACATGGGTCCCTTGGCTTGTTGTTACGCCCCCGTCAGATAGATGGTTTGGCCCGTCACTTTCTGACAAGGACCTCTTGCTTCGAATGCTGGGATCCGGGCTGCTTTTTCTGCCGCTCTGGCTCAGGTGGTTTGGCCCATTTTGTTGAAGCATGAGATTGCTGGCAGGAATGTCTGGCTCTGCCCTCCTTCTCTCGTCAGTTGGGCGACTTTGAGGAGGGAATGGGTTTACTGCCTGCTGCCTGGTCCCTGCAACAGGAGGCTGTGAGGCTCCTGTCTTGTCCATGGGGCTGTCCTGGTGCAGTTGAGCACTTTCTGGCATGAGTCTCTTTCGAGGGACACAGGGATCTGGACTTGTTCTGCCTCTGTGTTTGTTATGCTGAGGCCCCTCACTTTGTGCCCAGGACCTCTTCAGTGCGATTTCAGGCTCACCACTCATTCTCTGGTCCATGTGGTCATTGTGGGGAGGCCCTTCACTTTGTGGCTGGCACGGTGTCTTTGGAAAATGAGACTTTGGTCTCCTGGACCGTTGGCGGTCATGCCGTTGGGTCTTCTGTTGCCACCTGTACCATTTCCCTCCAATCCCCTGTCTTGTGCTCTTTGCTGTGGCTCCGTGGGCATCAGGGCCTGGGACCTGGCTTTGGGCCCCAAGTGTGTGGGCAGGAATGCTGGGTTCTTGGCTTCTTAGAGAGTCCCCATAGCCATTAGGGTGAGGATGTTCAGTTGGTGCCCGCTGCCTCTTTCTAGCAGTATGGGGCTCTGGGATCCTTCTCATACCCCGTGGTTCTTGGGTTGTTGCCCCTCCCTTTGCTCACTGAGTCCTCTGGCTGGAATATTGGGCAGCGGCGTTATTGTGCTGCTTTCATGGTTGCCTTGCTTTGGCCCCTCGTGTTGGTCACTCTGCCCAGTGGCTGGAACATTGGGCTGTAGCAGTGTTGGGTTGTCCTTGTTATTGCTTATTTGTGGCCCCTCACTTTCCACACTGAGCCCGCTTTCTGTAACATTGGGCTGTAGCAGTGTTTGGTTGTCCTCATTGTTGTTCAGTTGTGGCCCCTCGCTTTCCACACTGAGCCCGCTGGCTGGAACATTGGGCTGTAGCAGTTTTGGGTTGTCCTCATTGTTGTTCAGTTGTGGCCCCTCGCTTTCCACACTGAGCCCGCTGGCTGGAACATTGGGCTGTAGCAGTTTTGGGTTGTCCTCATTGTTGTTCAGTTGTGGCCCCTCGCTTTCCACACTGAGCCCGCTGGCTGGAACATTGGGCTGTAGCAGTGTTGGATTGCCCTGGTCGTAGTTCATTTCTGGCCGCTCACATTGGTTGCTGTGCCCCCTCTCAGAAATATTGGCCTGCATTGTTGTTGCGTTGCCCTCAGCATTGTTCATTTCTGGCCCCTCAAATTGGTTGCTGTGCCCCCTCTCAGAAATATTGGCCTGCATTGTTGTTGAATTGCCCTCGTCGTTCACTTGTGGCCCCTCACATCGGTCGCTGTGCATATTTTCTGGAATATCGGTCTCTTCTCTTATTGGGTTGATCTTACGGTCATGTTGTTGTGGGCCGTCAGGTTCTGGGTATTCTGTGCTCCCTCCGTGGTCGGTGTTGCTTGGCTTGTTTCTTTGGACCCTTTGCCTGTTTGGGAGCCATGGCTTTGGGTATGTTGTGGTATTACTTGTTCTTTCCATTTGAGGGCCTGCCATGGGCATCCTGTGTGTCTTAGGTGGAATGGGTGGCACTAGGTGTCTCCGGCGGCATTCTTGCCTTTCCTGAAGTTCACCTAGAATGCGTGGTAGCCGGAGGAGGATTAGGGGCCGTTTGCTTCTGGGATGGTCTCCTGGCGTCAGACAGCCTCCCTGTACCCATTGCCAGCGCTGCCTGAGTCGCAGGAGACGCTCCCACGGGGTTAGGTGGGAGAGATCCGAAGGACAGGCCGTGGTGCTGGGGCTTTCCGCTGGTCTTTCAGGTTCAGATGGAGCTGGCAAGCGAGAGTTGGTTTGTTTTGAACACTTGGCCTTTTTTGTGGCTACAGAAGGAACAGGTGTCCAGGGCTTTTCCAAATCTTTCTTGTTGAGTGGCTGACCTGGATGCTCTGGCTCTTTCCCTCCCAGGAAACGGACCGTTCGGCATCCAACGGCCCGAGGATTTGTGGGAGCTGGTTTTGTAGCCAAATTGTTCAGTTTGTTCAGATACTCCTCCACTGAGGTGGAAGAGGTGACCCTGTGGGGAAGGGAAAAAGGTAAAAGTAGAATGGAAACCAGTGGTGGTTCAGGGCCCTCCAGGGGATCCCACAAAGTTTCCCCCTGAAAGGAATTGTTTCCAGGGACCCTCCACTGACCCTGTGAAGTACCATCACCCCACAGCCACCAAGCTCTACCCCTCTGCACTTAGCCTCCTCTGCTGAGGGAATTCAGAATCGGTGCTGCCTCAGGTGGAGGGTTTTCCTTCCTTGAAATATTTAAAAATATATATTTAAAACTGGCCCTGAAAAAGAAAAGAAAACTCTAATAAAAACACCTTGCAGAACCATCAGATAGAAAAGGGCTCCTCTCCACTGGGATCCTTCAGAGGGATCATCTCTTTCCCCAATGATTACACCATCCCATTCCTCTTAATCCTTGGCTACGCTGGTCCCTTGTGGCCCCCTGTCAGGGTGGTTTACAGAGGTGGCCTCGCTGTCATTCTGGATGAGGAGAAGGGGTAGAAGAGAAAACCATCACCTGGGTCGAGGCTTTGGTGTCATCCGTGGGCGCCTCCTTCTTGGAGCCTCCGCCTTCAACCAAGCAGGAAGCCGACCAGGAAGAAGGAAAGAAAAGACAGAGTGAATCATCCGGGGAATCCATGATCTCACCCGGTAATTTCTGGCTTCATTCCTGACCCTTTGAATGCGTTGGTGTTTCAGAAGCACCCAGAGGGTCAACACCAACGCCAGGAGAGCGAGCAGGATCCACAGCAGCATCCTGTCGTCCTCCTGAGGCTGGTCAACTGAAAGCCAGCGTCCTCAGAACTCTGGTGGGTTTGCTGTTGGTGACAGTTAGGCCCCAACGGTCTGGGTGTTCTGAAGGGACCCTTCCCATCCTGCCTGGATCAGGGATAAGAAATGAAGGCCGGGGTGCTAGTAGTCCCAATAAAGACCAAACGTTTTCCTTTTTTATTATTAAACATTTTATTAGTTTTCTATTAATAAATCAATCCATGCTTCTTAAAAATCATTTTACATGGGTTACTTAGTTCATACACATTAGAACCTTAATTGCTACTTCCCTTTTTTAAACATTGATAGAACATATTTCAGGTTTAAAGTATTTTGCATCTTCCTTCTCTTTAATCTTCAAAGGAAGTCTGTCCATTTCCATAGAGTCAAAAATCTTAATTATTTCTCCATCTGTAGGTATCCCTTCATTATACCAAGGTTGTGTCAGGATGATCCTAGCTGCTGTCAAAACATGCAATGTTCAATATATATTTTGCCTTAAACTTTTACTGGTATTATACCCAATAAAATAGTTCTGGTTCAAAATCTATGTCTTATTAACATTTTAACAAGCCATGAATGTATTTTAATCCAATTTTTAAAACTTTCTCTAAAATCCATCATACTTGGTAATAAGTACCACTTTTTGATTTCATTTCCAACATTTACTAGACATACTAGGAAACATTTTAGCTAAATGAACAGGTGGTCAATGCCATTTATAAAACATTTTATACAAATTCTATTTATAATGTGGTCTGCTTATATACCACCCCATACCACTTCAAGTAGTCTCTGGGTGGTTTACAGTTTTAATTACAGTATGCAGGATACATATTGCCCCTCCCCCCCTCAGCAAGCTGGGTACTCCTTTTACTGACCTCGGAAGCATGGAAGGCTGAGTCAACCATGAGCCAGATACCTGGGACTGATCCCCAGGTGGTGAGCACAGTTTTACCTGCAGTACAGGCATTTAACCACTGTGTCACGAGGCTGATGTCCTTATTGTCATTTTACAGTTTCCATTCCACAGCTTTTGCCATTTCTCTAGTTCAGGCATGTCCAAACTTTGGCCCTCCAGATGTTTTGGACCACAAAGCCCACAGTCCTTTGCCATTGGAAATACAGGCTTGGAATTCTGGGAGTTGTAGTACAAAAACATCAGGAGGTCCGAAGTTTGGACATGCCTGCTCTAGTTCAGTGTAACGCCCACTACTTTTCACCCATTGAACCATTATTTCTTTCAGTTGCTCATCTTCCATTTTCCTCTTTGAGTGAAACTTATACTCTGTATTTTCTTTATTGATCATCAGATGACAAAATTATTTGATCAAACGTTGCCTGTTCTTTATAAAAATCATAAATTTCAAAATCCCTTTCATATGTGGATAATGCTTGCATAATGGTCTTTAAGGTCTTGTTTCGCTGTTAATTTCCCTTCTACATCTAAAATATTTGTATAGGTCTAAATTTTCTCAGAGTTCAAAACATTGGGGTGAACCAATGTTTCTATAGGTGATACGTCTCTTGGTGGTTTTTTATACCTTTTCATTTTCTCCATACCAAAAGCAGTGAATTTCTGATCTAGTGAATTTTGGAAATACAGTACCTGTGGGGGGAGGACCCAATTTCCTTTTCCATCTTCTTTACAAATATTTAGAGTTTATTGTCCTGCTCTCTTGTTGTGCCCATCTCTAAGCAAATGTCAAATTAAAAAAACAACAGGAAACGAAGCACCATTACGAACACCTTCAAGGCAGGAAGGCACATCCCTTCCTTGGAAAACCCGCCATGAAGGGAACGTCTGCCTGGCCTTCCCCTGCTTGTGGAAGGAGAGCCAAGATAAGGCCAATCTGGCCTCCAGTGGCAGGGAATTCCAGAGGCCGGGAAGAGGAATGGACTCCCCCCCCTCCAAAACCCGTGCATGGATTTCCCTCTCAGAAGCATCTGGTCTCCTGCTAAGACCCTGTATATGCATGGGGGGGGTTGTAGTGAACAGATGAACACCTCTGCCAGTGGATCCGGGAAAGGAGCCTGTGTGTTAGGACTCCAGCTCCCATCAGCTGCTACTAGCAGCCACAAATCACGGCTGTTATGGGAGCTGTAGTCCAACAACACCAAGAGAGCCCCAGGACCCCTGCTCTAAAGATAATGCAGCCTCCTCTACCCTCCTCCTTGGCCCATGAACCATTTGCTGTGAGAACTCTGAGCCCCTGAGATTTCTCCTTTGGAGGTTATCGGAGATAAGAGGACCAGAGCAGGATTCGAACTCCCATCTGGCCACGGAAGCTCCCTGGAGCTGTGGAAGTGGTGGAGACCATCTCAGGGAGACAGACAAGTAGAAGGAAGGTAATACAGTGGGACCCCTGTGTCCATTGATTCAGTTATCCGCTGATTACGTTATCCGAGGGGGACACCACAGATTGAGACCTCCCTCAGCAGAGGAGGCTAAATACGCAGAGACCAGATGTCATGTGTGGGGTGCTTCAGAGGAGGTCAGTGGAGGACAGGTTAACAGGTAGATTGAGAAAAGGCATTGGAAGAAATAAAACAGACCCCAAAGAAATTAATTTTTATTTTATTTTAGATTATTTTTACCCCTTCTTTCTCCTTGGGAAAGGACCCAAAGTGGCTTGCATTCATGAGGGACACTATACAGCCCAGGAAGGAGGGGGGACCCGGGAAACTACAGGCCAGTTAGCCTTACATCTGTCCCAGGGAAGATGGTGGAAAGCCTCATCCAAGAGAAAATCTTAAAACACATAAAAGAACAAACCGTGCTGAGAGAAAATCAGCATGGCTTCTGTAAGGGTAAATCTTGTCTGACAAACCTTTTAGAATTTTTTGAAAAGGTCAACAGGCACATGGATTTGGGTGAACCGGTGGATATAGTCTATCTGGATTTTCAAAAGGCTTTTGACACAGTCCCTCACCAAAGGCTGCTGAGAAAATTGCACAGTCAGGGGATAAGAGGGCAGGTCCTCTTATGGATTGAGAACTGGTTGAGATGCTGGAAACAAAGAGTAGGTGTCAATGGGAAATTTTCACAATGGAGAGAGGTGAAAAGCGGTGTGCCCCAGGGCTCTGTCCTGGGACCGGTGCTTTTCAATCTGTTCATAAATGACCTGGAGACAGGGATAAACAGTGAGGTGGCCAAGTTTGCCGATGACACAAAACTTTTCCGTGTGGTAAAAACCAGAGAAGATTGTGAAGAGCTCCAGAAGGATCTCTCCAAACTGGGGGAATGGGCTGAGAAATGGCAAATGCGTTTTAATGTAACTAAATGTAAAGTAATGCATATTGGGGCAAAAAATCCAAACTTCATCTATCAACTCATGGGCTCTGAGTTATCCGTGACGGATCAGGAAAGAGATCTTGGTGTGTTGGTGGACAGCTCCATGAAGGTGTCTCCCGAATGTGTGGCAGTGGTGAAGAAGGCCAATTCCATGCTAGGGATTATCAAAAAGGGGATTGCAAATAAAACAGCGATCATTATAATGCCTTTGTACAAAACAATAGTAAGGCCCCACCTGGAGTATTGTGTACAATTCTGGTCACCGCATCTCAAGAAAGACATAGTGGAACTGGAAAAGGTGCAGAAGAGAGCGACTAAAATGATTACTGGCCTGGGGCACCTCGCTTATGAAGAAAGGCTAAAACATTTGGGCCTCTTTAGTCTGGAAAAAAGGCGCTTGAGGGGGGATATGATTGAGACATACAAAATAATGCAGGGTATGAGTAAAGTGGATAGAGGGAAGCTCTTCTCTCTCTCCCAAAATGCCAGAACTAGGGGACCTACACTCAAATTGAGGGCTGGGAGAGTAAGAACTGACAAAAGAAAATATTTTTTTCACCCAGCGCATTGTAAGTCTATGGAACTCCCTCCCACAGGATGTGGTGATGGCATCTGGCCTGGATGCCTTCAAAAGGGGATTGGACAGATTCCTGGAGGAAAAGTCCATCACAGGTTACAAACCATGATGGAGATGTGTAATCTCCAGGCTTTAAACCAGGGTACTTCAAGGGCCAGATGCAGGGGAGTGGTATCAGGAGACAGATATCTAGTCTCATGCGCTCCCAAACGCATCTGGTGGAGCCGCTGTGAGATACAGGAAGCTGGACTAGATGGGCCTTTGGTCTGATCCAGCATGGCTCTTCTTATGTTCTTATGTTCTTATGTACATTAAAGACATACTCAAGATTGAGAACAGGGAATTGAGGCACATCTCACAGCATTAAAATGCTACATTAATGTGAAAAGGGAACACTTAAAGAAAAGAGTAAAAAGTCCATTATGAGGGATGGAAGGAACATTGAAAACATAGGTGTATTTATGAAATCACTCAGTGTACTCATGCACCATAGACCATCTAAGAGTTATGAGGGACGGAAGCTAACATTGAGAACATAGTGTCAATACAATGATACAAGTCTGTGATGCCATGTATGTTCATATAAAGATACATAATAGGTAGTCCATCACTCAGGGAAAGCTTGCCTGAAGAGAAAGGTCTTTGCCTGTTTCCGGAAAGACAGCAGAGATGGGACAGTCCTGGCCTCCAGTGGGAGGGAGTTCCAGAGTTTGGGAGCAGCAACAGAGAAGGCCCTTTCATGTGTTTGCACGAGATGTACCTGTGAGGGTGGCAGGATTGAGAGAATGGTCTCTCCTGGTGACCTTAACACCTGAGTAGGTTCATGCTGAGAGATTTAATTTTTTTTAAGGTAGCTTGGACTCAGGCCATTTACTGCTTAGCAGGTTAAAATCCGCCCTTTGAAATACATTTACTAATAGTTTATCCTATATTCCATTCAAGTCATTTCAGAGAGATGGGTCAGGAGGATACTGTGGTCTATATAGTTTCAAAAGCAGCTGAGAGGTCTAATAAAACCAAAGGGACAGAGATCCCCTATCCATTTCCCTGCGTAGGTCCTCTACCAATGCAACCAGTGCCATCTCCGTCCCATAGCCAGGCCTGAAGTCAGATTGAAATGGGTCCAGGTAGTTATTTCATCCAAAGCCCTCTGGAGCTGCAAGGCCACAACCCACTCCAGTATTTTCCCCAAGAATGGGATATTCAAATCTTTTTGGTACTTATTCAGTATTGTTGGATCTAAGAGTATTTTGTCAATGTCAGTTTTGCTCAGTTTGTACCATAAACACTCTCTGTTTATCAGGTCAAAGGCTGAAGAAAAAGTCAATAAAAGCAGTATAAAGGACCTTATTGGGATACTAAATGGTGGAGGACGAAGGCTTGATCTATTGCAGGGGTGTCCAAACTTTGTCCCTCCAGATGTTTTGGACCACAACACCCAGAATTCCAAGCTTGTCTTGCCAATGACAAAGGACTGTGGGAGTTGTGCTCCAAAACATCTGGAGGGCCAAAGTTTGGACACCACTGACCTATTGTACATCTACCTTTCCTGAACCCTGCTTGTTCTTCAAAGATAATGGATTGGCTCCTGTCCATTCCATAAATTTGTTCAAGAGGTATTGTGCTTAAAGTTTGGCAGCCACATCAAGAAGACTAATGGGTCTGTAATTAAGGCCCTTTTCACACGACCCCTAAGATCTGCTGGCCACTTAAATTCAGACCAGAGATCTTGGGGGTTCGTTGCTCTTCCTACGTCCCCACCCCTCCGCACTCCCTTGCTCCTGTCTGCATGAGGGGAGGGAGAAAAAAAGAGAGGAAAAAATGCAGGCTTACCTCCGAAGCCGCCCGGAGCCCCGTCGTCGTCCTGATTCCTTCTCTTAAAGGGGCGGGCGGCAAAAACAACAACAAACAGAAGCGAGGAGAGCCCGGCACTCACTCTCTTAAATCCGCATCAGGGATTTTCACCCTCTGAGAGCAGATACATGAAAAGTGCGCTGGGACGCGCTTAGGTGGGCGTGGTCGCAGTTAATTTTCTGCAAACTCCGGAGCTGGTGGGGAAACAATTTTAAGCTCTGGAGCTGGCAGCCATTTGCGGCAGAGTTTACGGGTCGCGTAGAAAGGCCCTAAGGGGATCTGTTGGATCACCTTTCTTAAGAATAGGGATAATAATACCGGTTCTCCACCCTGAAGGGAGATTTCCTGTGCAATAATAATATGGGTGAATAAATTGGCTAAAACAGGCCATATGAATGGCAAACACTTTAGCAGGAATCACGTCTTCCCCAGGAGCCTTGCCATTATGAAGAATGGAGATCAAGTCCCCAATTTCTGCTGGAGAACAGGTGGCCAATCTGGGAGATTATGTGGAATTCCATTTATAGGTTATAGACGATGACTACTTCCAAAATGTGACTCAAATGCGAAACCCCTACTTCAGTGGTGGTTGAATTGGCAATTTCAGGAGCTTCCTGTGAGAAGACTTTCTCTCTCAGTCTCCAGTGTTGACGGTCGTTCCCTTCAGCAAGGCCTAGGCCCAGGGATTTCCAACTGTTGATATAATAAAAAAAGTTTTTTTGCTGATCTTATCATTTTACTGAGCTGTGTTTTTGTAAACTGACAATCCTTATCAAACCATGATATTTGGGCTCCTTGATATTTTTTTTGTCTGAGTAGGTTGTGGTCAGAAGCGGTCTGAGAGCATTTATGATATCCCTGATATGCTCCACAAATGTTCTGGGACCCTTGGAGGGCAGGGTGACGCAGTGCCTGAAGCTGATCTGTTCTCAGCAACTGCCTTCTATTAGCATCTACTTGGAGGGACCATCTGAGCCACTTCTCTCCTTGTATATCACCCATCATTTTATAATCAGTTATGGTACCAGATTGTATCTGCTGAGATCTTATAGTTACTCTAAGAGGGAGATGCAACCAGGACCGTCTCTGTCCCATAGCCAGGCCTGAGACCAGCTTGAAATGGGTCCAGGTAGTTTATCTCATCCAGAAGCCTTTGGAGCTGAGAGGGCACAACCCGCTCTAGTATTTTCCCCCAAGAATGGACTATTCGAAACTGGCTGGTACTTATTCAGTATTGTTGGATCTAAGGAGGGTTTTTTAAAACAGTGGTTTTATGATTGCCGCCTTGGAACATGCTGGAATCCTGCCCTGTTGCAAGAGAGCATTCACTACTCTTCCCTAACCCAGTCTGCCATTCCTTCTCTGGGTGCTTTTATGATCCAGGAGGGGCAAGGATCCAGCAGACATGGATTGGCCTTCATGTCCCCAAGCGTCCTGAGCATATCATCCACTGTAGGAGCTGAAACTCATCCATTAATATAGGGCAGGCAAGGTGTGGGTGTGTGTGTTTTATTTGCAGACCTTGGATCAATAGCAGCATTGAAAGTAGACCGGATTGGTTCAATTTGGCCTGCAAAGTGTTGTGCAAGTTCTTCGCAGTGAATTACAAAACAGAAGTCTTAATGAAGAATATGGGACAAGGAAGAAAGAAGAGAGACAGAATTGGCAATCTTTAAAGAAGAGAAAACAGTTACCTAGGAGGAAATATATATATGTACTGTATTACTGTTTGACACATAGAGGGTAACTAACAGACCCAGGAGCCCCTGGGAGCAGACCAGGGCAGCGGGCATCAGCAGGATCCAGGGGCACGAAGGGGTAACCGGAGCAAGATGACTCCCTGGGTCACAGGAGCTCAGGCCAAGTCTGTGGCGAACAGCCAATTCCTATATCGGCCAGCCCTCTGGATCCACAGGGAACAGGAGCTCAGGGCCTGTTGCAGGGATGGGCCTGATTCTGTCAGTTCTTAGCACTGCTCCCCCCCCCCCCCCAGAGTCGATCCTGCATTTTTGCACCCACTAGAGTTAGAAAGCACAGGCACTGCCCTGCTCCTAACACATCCTCTGGGCAGCAAATGTCACAGCAGTCAAAACCTTCGCCTCTCGCCACAGATATGGAGCCAGATTCTACTTAAATGTTACAAATTGGTTCACTTTGTTGATCTAAACATACAAATGAGTACCAGAAATCTTCTGCAAAACCACCAATGACTGTCACTTTCCTTCCTTCCGTGCTTCTCATTGTTCACTTCCTCATTTCCTTCCTTCCTTACTTCCTTCCTTCTCATCATCCACTCCTTCAATCACTCCTCTCTTCCATCTGTCTCATCATCCACTCCTTCCTTCCTTCCTTCCTTCCTTCCTTCCTTCCTTCCTTCCTTCCATGTTTTCCCCCCTCCTGTCTCTGCTGCAAAGCCCCTCTCAGTAAGTTCTGAGCAGGAAAGAGTTTAGTGCTGCAACACTTATCCTGGTTCCACTCACTTCTGCAGACTGCAGCTAGCCTCTTTTTTTAAAGGTTTGCATTAATTTCCGATTAGCACCAGGCCCCTTAGAGTTGGGAAGAGGGAGCTGTGGAAGAGATGCTCCAGCTGGCACGGGGTTTTGCAAAGGCTTCCTGGGAGTTCATCCAGGCCACCCATTTCACAGAAAGGACTTTTATAAAAAGGGAGACTTCTGGGGCCAATCCAGGGAAGGTTTTCAGGCTCCCTTAGCACTTCAAAGAGGAAGTCCCAGGGGGAAAGAGAGGGAGGATGCGGGTCCCCCATCCAGAAGAGAGTCCTTTGTCAGGATTTCCTGGGACATGTGGACCATCCCCAGAAAAAAACCAGCAATGACTTGCTTACAACAAATGGATGATTGGATATATGTTTTATTTCTCTTTCTGGGCTCTATACAAAAGAGAAAACAAAGGGATTCCAATCTCAGGTCACGTCAGTCCTTGCCATTGGTTGTGTCCTGAATGGTTGTCAAAGGATCCAGAAGCTCCAAGGAAGCATGGAGGCCCATTGGAAAGAGTCCAAGAAGAAACCCCTTGGGTCTTCAGAGAAGAGATGGAATGAATTGGAAGTGGAAAAAGCAGAGATTACCTCAGGTCCTAATAAATACCTAACAGACTCAAGAGAGGCAAGGGAAAAAATATCAATTCTTTGACGACCAAACTGAATGGAAAAAGGAATGAACTTGTGAAGGGATACCGATTAACTGGAATTCAAGAAGATACTGACGGGATTCCACTTTCATAAATCAAGGAGAATTTTCTGAGAAATACATAGAGTCAGGCATGTCCAAAGTCAGGCCCTGGGGCAATGAGGCTTGTTTTTCAAAATTTCGAGTAGCCCACAGCAGGCCTCTCTCCCCTCTGGTTCAGCCTGTCATTGCATCCCCACGCTTCCAGCTCCGGCCCCCCCTTCCCTCTCCCGATACCGAATGGAGGATGATGTCAGCTTTGCAGTTTTAATGGTTTGCACTGCCCTTCCTGCCTCCGTCTGTCCCCCTTCCCCCCCGCACCTGCCCAGCCAACCAGCTCCGTTGCTGCAAACATCCTCCTGCCGCCTTACATGCCGCTAAAAAGATAAAGGTTCCCCACACACATCTGCAGTCATGTGTCCAACTCTAGGGCGAGCAGTGCTCTATCGTCATGTATTCAAGCCACAAGGAGCAGCCAGTGTGGTGCAAGTCCGTGGCCACGTCGGTCCCGCTATGGCGGCATTGAAACAGATCTTGCTTTTACTATTCCCACTTGTTACAGTGGTATGATCCTTTTATATTATTCTTATCTTGTACTTACATTTTTTACATGCTTTGTAAGACTGCTAGGTTGAGCAGGTGCTGGCGCTGGGCGGTTAACCGCGGAACATTCACTCTCGCTGCAATAGCTCACACCTGGATGTCGAACCCTGAGCTGCCTGACTGATGCAAGGCTGACCATTCCTGCGCCCTGTCCACCCCCCCCCCTCCCCACTGAGCCAGTAGCTCGCACATTATTATACTATTGCCTTAGTACTTGTACAATCATAGCAGTAAAAGCGAGATTTACGATAGATTTGTTCCAGCTTGAGCTATTATGTCCTAGAGGTATTTTGAGCGGTCTCTCTGTTGTAAACTCTAGTGACTCTAGTCGTACAAAGAAACATTGTGGATTCCCATACGGTCTTCCTCTTAGACAGAGTCAATAGGCCCAGTATTGCTTATCTAGAGGAGAAGCGGTCTCCTGATGTTACTGGATTGGGTGGGGGGGGGAGGGGGGGGGGGGGGGGGGGGGGGGGGGGGGGCCTGCACAACCCCTCCTGATTTCATGTGGTTCCTTGCGAAGTATAGATGCAGAGCGGCATCTGTGACTTGGGAATGGTCAGTGGATGATAGACCGCTCCAAGCATTCAGAACACCCTCTAGGTTCTTCATCAGGACCAACGGAGGGGTGAGAAGCTGAATCCCTAGTTCTATATAGTGAGAACAGATTGTGTTACCTTATATGTTAAGCACATGCATATTGATACAGAACCATATGCAGTTATTTCTTCCTTCACTGAAAGATGAACAGCATTGAGCCTATACTTTATGGGAAGTCCTTAGTCGTGCTGCGCACTTCCCACTGTTGTGATACCCTGAAAGATAATTTGCAGAATTATTTTAGTTTTATCTCTCTGCTCTAACATGATTGCCTGGGTTTAAGCAGAGGGTATACTTCATATCTCTTTCTTAAGTACATGTGATGGTACTCCGTCATCCCTGGAGTGTTTCGATGCTGGAAGTTGAGTACATGGTGGGGCAACTGGAACTTTTTTTATTCTTGAGACATTGAAGATGTGTTGTCTGCTATCTTTTTAAATACTTCGACAAACAGCTCTATCACCTGACTGAGAACGCTAGTGGTGAGTCCTCCGAGTGTTATAGTCAGCTTTGACCTCATGTTCTGAAATAGGCACTTCATAAGATGAACAACTGACTGTGAATGGTGTTTGTTTACGTAGTAGTAAAACTAGTATTCGTATGTGCCCTTAATGTGTTGGAAGCAATGGTGCCGAGGGGTGATGAAACCTATAATACGTATGGGGTCCTTTGCTGATGGCCTTGGTGTTGAAGGATTTTGAATTTCGGCCTGATGACTATTTGTGGGAAAGCACACCCCTGATAAGTTAGCACCCCATAGACGTGATGGCCTGAGTAGGGCCCCAGGCACTATTGACAGAGAGGACGCGTTCGTACGATGCTCATCAGTCGCAATGTCCTAGCCCTGATCCTTGCGTCGCTTCCAACTGACCACCTATCCTCGCTCTCTGTTCAATCCATCGGTACACAATCGCTCTGTCCTGTTGACAGAGAAGTGACCCTTCTCGATGCTGCATTGGTTCCCTCCATAGCATTAGAGGGCCCTCTGCAATTTGTACACTAATCCAGTTTGCCCCAGAGCGCTTAAACGATCAGTAGAGGGGATCATACTTTTTCTTGTGGCTGTCCACACGGCCCTAAGAGGTCGTTTTTTGGTGTGGCTCTATTGCTCTTTGGTACATGGTGAGCAGGATGCTAGCGTGCTCGTGGCCGCCTAGACATCCTAGACTCTGTAACTCCCTCCCACTGTGACTTTGGCCAAAGCGTCTATCAGCTTATCCCTGCCCACCGTCTCGTCGTCAACGTCGGTAGTGCGAGAAGCCTTTACTCTTCAGTCAAGCTTTCCGTAGTTTGAGCGACTACCATGATGCGACTTCTACGCAAAATTGACAGCACCCTCTGCAGGAAAGATGGGTGGCACCTTGCCGTCTTCTCCTTGCCCCCTCGTTTCCTGCGATTAACCCCGCTGCTCAACCTGGGTTCACCATCCCGTCCTCTTCCTTTTCCGCTTCTTCCAAAAGCCGACAGTGGATGGTTGAAATCCATTAAGGATTGGTTCCACTCGGGCCCACCATGACAGCCCAGCGTTCTGTGAGGTGGCTGGCAAACTTGCTCACCTCTGAGGCCCCCATCCCACAACTGTCAATCCGTGTTGCCAAAAGAGGCATCTGAGACCTCCTGTGAGTTGCGGAAAGGGGCAGCCCCAGGGGTGCCTTCCT
>CM074749.1:6860102-6961277 GCA_037367245.1 Phrynocephalus guinanensis | reverse complement strand
GCTGCTATACTTCTTCAATGTTCATATGTTCATATTGTGGGAATGGGGCGGTATACAAGCGTAAATATAAATAAATAATAAATAATAAGATACAATAATTGTAATCCGCAGTTAGTCCCAGTGCCTTGTTTATTGATAAGTAATTATACTCGGCATCAATGTGTACCTGAGAAAAATCAAAAAATGCAAAGGGACATCCACGTCAGCCCCACCCAAACTGCTACTCCACTATAAAAGACCGTCTGTAGATAAATATAGTGAAAAAACTTAGAAACTTCCATTTTTCCCCCACTTAAAGCATTTAATTTATTGATTTGCATGTCATTTCATTACTAGACTGTTTATTTTCTAGACTTTTTGTTTTGTGCATTTTGCATGTTGGGGTGGAAAAGAATGTAGGTTAAAAGTTTGCATGGAGAGTACAAAGATTTTTTTCCTACAAGGAAAAAGCATCATATAATATTTTTATGTATGTCCTTTTAGAAACTTATTTTTTAACGCTATGCCCAAATTCACATCATCAGTTTTCCTCTTTTACATTCCACGTTTGAAAAATGTGTGGTTTAGGAATATGGATGTTTCAAGAAGCATGGACAGCTCCTTGGCCTTTTCCCTCTTTTACAGCTTTTTTTTTTTTGTAAATAAGAAAAAATTGTGGCGGGAAGGTGCAGGTCGATGATGACAAATGAGTGACATCTATTGAGCTTTCTCTTGCAATTATTGTGCATGTGGTGATACTTCACGAGAGAGTTGGAAGAGTTTGGAATCTAGCTAGTAGAACTTCCAGATGGTTTCTAGTTTGTGACAATATATTGAAGTCCATTTTTTAAACAGCATTTTTAAAGTTTTAAACAGCATTGACCGAAGGAAGGTGTGAGTCATCTGAATTCAGCTTGTTGAAATTGGAGAAAAACCTTGTGGAGATATAGGAGTAATTTATGAAGCAATACATTCTGAGAATTTCTTCCCCCACATGCTGAGATGGTCACTGGATTTCCTGGTCTAAACCAAAGGATGTTCTGGCTGTTTCGTGCATATGTGTTGTTTGAATTTTGGAACTACAAATGATAAATGGAGTCTATAACACTCTCCTTGCCATTGTAGACCATTCCTGCATTGTTGCAAACATCTGCCCAAGGGCAGGGAGTGAGAAGGAATGGGGTCCTGTTCTTCCAAATAAATGTCGTGACCACCTTGGTGGGGGGCTTTCCACTTAACAGTCGAGACCTTTCACAAATGCTTAGAAGTCTTGTTGAGTTTAGTTGGTGCATGTATGTTGTATTGGAGGCTCAAATGCTGTTTATTTGGTTTTTCACAAATAGTGAAAGTGAAGGGTAGGAAGGGATGGTGGAATTTTGATCTGCTTTGACTGAAAGGGGCCATATATTTTGTAGGCCTGCACAAATCACATTGTGCGTGTGATCACATTATTGGCATCTAGTTTTTTATGTTTCCACTTATTCTTCCTGGTTAAAGTTTGCTTCTGCTACTTCTGGAAGAAACTCAAAATTCTATTCCAGTTGCCGATGTAGGTTGTAAATAAAATGTGTTTCATTCTTTACATTTAAAATGAATTTAGCACATGTTTAGATATCCAGTATGGTACCGTGGACAAAGTGATGGATTCAGGACACTTGGGTTTGGATCCCTCCTCACTGTGGAACTGTCCTGTTCTAGGATTGGAACTGATGAGGCCATCTATTATCTGACTTACTTTAAAAGTTTTATTAGGATTCTTTAAGTTGACTTCCATCTTGATGGCATAGTATATAACAACTCACATTTATCTAAAGAGTGCGATAGGAAGACATGAACTGCAACCAAGGGTTCTGGGTCAGACAGGAGTGCAATTTTCCTCGGCAACCCTATGATTGCTGGGGAATGGATCCCATTGGACCATTACACCAGTGATCCACAGTGCACTCCATTTCTCTCTGTGTTGCCACCCTTAGAGAGGTGCACTGACCCTTCTGCTGCTGTTTTCTTTATTTCATGCAGTCCATGAGAAGTCTGAAGACTAGAGGTTTCTGGTCCTGTGGAGATCCCACACATGAGCAGAAACCTCTCTTCATTTTGATCCTGCGATGGAAACGATAATAGGCGTGTTTGGGAAACTGAGTTCAGTAGCGTAGAGGTTCATTTCAGGGGCATGGTAGAAAAGTTTGGAGGGCAGGGCTGCCTCACATGGCTTAGAGGACAGGTCCTGAGCCATGGAGTCCTGCCAGGGCAATGAATATCGGACATCCCTGACCGCTAGATTGGGCAGACATGCCCATCTCCGGCTAGTTGCAGGTCCAGTCCGGTGGCCCTGTTCTTGAACGCTTATGCCATGTCGGAAGCCTTTTCATCCGCTGTGCATGTCTGAACCTCTGGAAGCTGAGATTGGGGCATCCCCCTGACTTTGACAGATTGTCCTGTCCTTCACACCTTCTGAGGGTTGCTTGGAGTGGGGGGTGGGTAGGATCATCAGTGCCTTCTAATTGAACAGTGTGAATCCCTGGAGCCATCTCACATGGCTCAGCCACTTGAGCTCGGCATTGAATAATTGACGAAGCTGGGCTTTTTTTGGTAATCTAATCTGTGCCATTCAAGAGGCTTTATGGACAGCAGCTAGAGATTGATCCAAAGGTCCTCGTTTCTCCCTTTGAAATGCATGGAAACACCTCCCGTGCTGCGGCTGCTCCTTTTGGCGATGCGGACGATGCAGGACTTGATGGGGGCCACGGTTCATGTGCTTTCAAGTGGCTGGTTTCACAAGAGAAGCAGGGTGGATTGGATTTGAAAGAAAGCAATGGAAATCATTGTGCAGGCCCCTCCCCTCAAAATCCATGCAGTTTTAAAAAATGAATTGGAGTTGGAAAATTTAAATGAGGATTTTAGAAAAATAGTTTTGATTGAAAAGAAATTATCCACTCTGCAGTGATTTAAATTGTGTTTTTTCATCGAGTCCCACCCTGTACGGAAGTGTTGAAATCTTGCAGTGCTTTGCCGGAGGTGAGGTCGGGTGGCAATTCTGCACACTCCAGAACTTGAAATGATCTTGCATCACATTAAGTCGTTTTGTCTGTCCCAAGCACTCCTGACTTCACTGAAGAGTAGAGAGATGTGAAGGCCTAGAAAAAAAATGGAAAAAAAATCATGAAGCCTTTTCCCCCCACCCCTGAAAAATGGGAAGAAATGAAAAAATAAATAGAGAAAAAAATACTTATGGAATGTTTTATTTTAACATAATGAATAAAATATTTTAAGACAGAGTGTTCAAATATTTTCCAAATCATTTCTAAAAAATATCATTGAAACTTAGTTCCACTCCCTTCTATACATCCCCCCTTGAATTCTTTTTATGAGAATGAGGTTTTTTTCCATGCTTCAATATTTCTGGAAATTTTTACATCTCTACTGAGGAACAATATATCGGGGTTTCCGTCTGGAGGTGCTGAGAATTGTACTCTGAACCTTCTGCATAGAAAACGTGTGTCCTCTACCTTTTCTACCTAACATGGAGCACAACGCTTTTAGATCCATATTGCTCCAGCCATTTCTTTTCATTTGAGCACCGACATGTATTTTCTCCTTTCACACAGAAATTGATCTGGATGTCCAGGAGATCACAGTGTGTATACCCCCGCTGGGAGGACGGAGGGTCAAACTGTGAGGATAGTTTTGGCCAGCCCTTGGGTGGCCTTGGATAAGGCATGATTCCATCAGACTGAGGGTCACATCCACAGGGGTGCAACCTAAATAATGCAACATGGATATGGAACTCGCCACTGAGTTCCATTCCTTCATGAGAAGGGAAGTGCTTGTTGTAATCGCCCTTTCAACTGAGGATGTGAAATTGCAAAAAAGGCTTTGTCCTCATCCTAACATGGGGGGGAGGAGATATTTTTTCTGACATTGCTGAGCTTATGATTTTATGCAAATCATATCTTTTGCACAAAATGCACAGTATGTGCACTTTGCACAGCTTAAACAAGGCTACAATTGCTGATGTCCTGTTAAGGGGGTTTCTAAGAATCTGAAGCATTGGATGGGTTGTTTGCATCATTTTGATTGATCAACCAGTTCTTTTTTGTTTGTTGCTTTTGTGTATGTGTGTGCCTATGTTTTGAACACTAAAGGGAAGGGAGCCAGGTTTATGCATATTGATGTAGAGATATTGCATGCAAAATTCCAGAACTCTTGGTAGAGATTTTGTGGAGAGAGAGAGAGAGAGAGAGAGAGAGAGAGAGAGAGAGAGAGAGAGAGAGAGAGAGAGAGCAGCTGTGTGTGTGTGTGTGTGTGTGTGTGTGTGTGTGTGTGTGTGTGTGTGCTGTATTCATTCATTCATTCATTCATTTATTATAACACTAATTCATTTATTATAACATTTATTATAACACTCCTCTGGTAGCAGGGCCACTCTTATTTATACAGTTTCCAACTGTATAAATAAGCATTTCCCCCCTCATTCTGTTAGCCACCTTGGGTCCTTTTTCCAAGGAGAAAGGTGGGGTAAAAATACTCTAAAATAAATAAACCACAGATAGAGTGTTCCCTGTTTTCCATTGCTCACAGAGAGTGCCATGGGGCTTGGAGATTTCTCACTGAGATGTCCCACTAAGTGTCCATTGCACCCCTACACTGACATGTTTCAGCTGCAGAATTTGCTAGTGTTTCTGAGCTTGATTTATCCTGTAGGTCCACTGGTCTATTTTGTAGTCTCCTCTGAGAGGTGGTAGCGTGTCTTACCCCCAACTAAGATCTGAACTTGGGGACCTTTTGTACCTGAGGTATTGACTCCACCTTATGCTTCCTCCAGGTTTGGAGAGACAGCATAACCTACAGCCAGGAAGAATGATGGGCTAGGCAAGGTAGACATAGGCAAGCTGCTACCTTGTAAGCTCTTGCCTATAGGTAGAATTGACGTTATTTTCTTTTGTGAGATATTCCTGTGGAAAGTACCTTTGGGCTGAATTTAAGGAAGTTGTTTTACTCCTTCATTTTCATATCTTTCTTTGAAATGGGTGTGGGTGGAGGACCTTGTCAAGTAGCCATGGTGAGCCATAAGATAACAATTTACTATCTTTTATAGAGTGAAGCTCACCTGAAAGCAGACACACCAAGTGTTATTTGAATTACAAAATAATATTTGTAGTTAGGAAGGAGTGAGGGAGGTGAGAGGGAACTGAAACACAGACAGTGGTAATTATGTTTATTAACGGTGACTGTTTGCAGAACAGTTGCTGAATGGTAGTTACAGTAGAAGTCAAAAATTGCATTAGCCAAGACATTTTTTACAAGTGTATCCAGTGTATTCCCAAGATGTTACTATGTATCCAGCTTATGCACCTTTCCCCCCCCTATTTTCTCTAGGTTTGTTTTACTGTTACTGAGAAATACCTTTATAGGCTACTAGTAAAATAACAACAACAAAACATTGTTATTGAGAAGTGCCTTCGTGTGTTTCATTATTTCACTTTTTTTGATTATATGCAAGTAAAATGCGTGAAGGTAGAAGGTGGCATATATCTGAAATATAAAATGCCACATAGAGGGGGTGCAAAAGTGTGGATGTGACCTGCTACACGTTGTTTGAAGGACTGGGACCATAAAAACACCACCCTTTACTTCAGATGCTGCCTCAGAACATCTCAGCTCTGGGCCACAAATAAGCAATTATCTGGCATTTTTTCATCTCGCTAAGAAACTTTACATCTGAGAACTAACTCTTGATATTTCCATCTTTGTCATGTTTGAACTTTTGGTACAGCTCTGAGGAAGAGGACGTTGCCCTCGAAATATATTAGCAAATGTTTTGTCGTTTTCCTAGCAGCCTATAAGGTATCACCTGGTATAATTTTGTATTTGAGTTTGGGATGGCTACACGGCTCCCCATCATGTTTTCTTCAATTGGATAGATTTGAAACTGGTAGACCAATATGACTTAGTGGGAAAAATCCATAACAATGCATGGATTGCTAAAAAATTGACAGGCAAAGAAGCAGAAATTTCTGTGCAGTGTGGGGCGGTGGAGGTGGGGGAAATCCTGCAAGCTGGTGCAGAATTAAGGCCAAATTAAAATGCTTGTAGGAGCTGGTGAATAATAGTGAATGTGAAACCAACAGGTTTATCCCAGATACTGGATATCCACTGGATATCATAAACACCTTTGTATCAGGAAGCTGATGATCCAATGTGCAGTTAAGTTTAGAAAAAGCCCTTGTCTTTCTTCCTGACAAGAGGTGTGAAGGCCTGAAAAAAACTGGGACAATTCAGAAAAAAACACAGTCAGTTTTGTTTTGTTTTTCCTTTTTTTCCGAAAAAAATTGGAAAATTTAAAAAAAGAAAAAGAAAAATGGTTATGGAATGTTTTATTTTAATATGATGAGTAAAATATTTTAAGGGTGTTCAAATATTTTCCAAATCATTTGTAAAATAATATGCATAGTATCTGATTATTCCAATTTCTGTGCCCCAAGGACACACAAGTCCTAGGTGACAAACTGAACTCTGCAATGCAAGAACAAGATGCATTACTTCCTTTAGCCGGTGCTGCTGTTTTCACAAGAAAAATGATTCCGATTAAATTTCATGCCCATTTATTGAAACTTAGTCCCACTTCCTTCTATACATTCCTCTCCCCCTTCAATTCTTTTTAAGAGAATGAGATTTTTATTTTATTTTTATTAAACACTGTGGAGAGGAAATATGAATAATTGTTAATTCTGGATTTTTAAACATTGTTTTGTAGAGTTTTTTTTTGTTCCACATAAACTAGTAAACAGTTTAGGTCATTACTCCATTTGTTACAATTACAAATATAAATATTGTTTGAAAAGTAAATTCTGTTTTTAATAATTGTTTGGATACACTATATTTTAATGCTAGTTGTGATAATTTCATGCCAAGTCAAGTTGTCCATAGTCATATTTTATGTTCCTAAAGTAACAGAATGACTTTCAGGTTGTAAAGGTTTTTTTTTTTTTTTTTTTTTACTAATTTAGCATTTGTTCATTTTTTTCCAAAAATTGCCATTTTTTTCCAGGAAAAAAGGTGGGAAATGGTTTTTTCACCCCTGAGATTCAACATTTCCAGAAAATTTGCATCTCTATTTCATGCCACAGGAGTCAAACACAGATGAACTGTGATTCAGACACTTATATCAGACACTTATATCTGTTTTTTAAGTACTTTGGGCTGTTCATTGGTTATGCTGTGTATACTTAATGTTCTGAATAATTCGTTGAATATCTAATAGAGCAGGCTCCCTCCACAAAAACATGCGAACACACCAGAATTCCATTGTTGACATTGATCTCTTGAGGTTCTGCCTTACTGCTCTGCTCTTTCTCCCTTGCAGTTTTATATTATTGTTTGTTCTGTTGCCTGTGCAGTATTTTTATATTGAAAGCAGCACTGAAGGAGCCTCCTGGGAAGAGGTGGGTGGCAAGCCATCTCCCTGTGAATTATCTCCTCTCCTTTCTACGTCCAGGTGCCACAGACATGGGCGGCAGGCAGTCCACAGCCGGCGATCTCTCCCTCAGCCAGGGCCCCATAACCGACACCATTCAGGCTGCTTACAGGAGCGGAGAATTTGTGGAGGCCCAAGAGCTGATTAAGGCAGCATGTCAAGAGAACCTCTCACAAGTAGAAAAGGTAAGAAGAGCCCAGTATTGGGACATTCCTCTTGGCTTTTTTTTTCTTTTTAGGTTCCTTTGCAGTTGCAATTCTTAGCACCAGAGACCATGAGGACCATGTGGGATGGGTAGATTTGGAGGGAAGTTTGGGTGTGTGTGTGTAAGAGACTTGATGCCAAATATCAAGATCTTAAACCATTAAGGAATTTAATCACTGTACCACAAGGCGCAGTGGTTAAATATATATGAATAACTAACTAAAAATGAGGAATAAAAAAACATGGCAGTCACATAGGAATTCCACAAAGGGTTTATTAGCTTTAATAACAGAATGTTTTCTTTTTTATTTTATTTATTTACTTATTTATTTGACTTTTATACCACCCATCATGGTTGGGTGTCCCTGGTTCTGGACATGCTAATAGATTACTGTACATCTTTCTTGCCCCCTTCCAGATGGTATAACTAGACGGGGGTAATTTGAGAGGGGAGGGAGAAACATCCACTCTTGGTAGAAGCCAGTGAATTAAGTGTTGTGGACTCCAAGCATCAGCTCTGGATTGTAGGGTTTTTAAAGGTCAAGCTGGCTTGATACAGATCTAAGCTCTTGCAACCATGCCAATTCTACTTGGGTTATGAAATTGCATGTACAATGGATTTTCCCAGTCTAATTTGTTGTTGTTGTTTTGGTACAATTTCCACACACTCACCTTAGAGTTCCAGTAACTCTCACAAGGGTCAGTATGGAGGCGTGGTGGTGGTGATCTCATCTCTCGCCACTGGTACAGATGTCCGAACTGCAGAGCAGGATTAATTGATAGATTGACTGATTGATTGAACTTTTATACCACCCATCTAGCAAATACCTGTTCAGGACAGTTTGTAAACCAACTAAATAATATCCAGAACAAATGAACAATTTAAAAACACAAGAAGAATAAACATTAAGCAAAACGTTGTAAGCCAGAATTAGTGCAGAAAAAATGCAGTTCCCAGTTGTTCTAGTTTTTCCATAGCCCCCCCCCCATCCTCCGTGGCTTCAACATTTCTGGAAATTTTACATTTCTACTTATGTATTGCTATCTCTCAGTTACAGTATGCTGTCAAGTGGGAGCCAACTTATGGCAACCATATTAGAGCTTTCAAGGCAAGTGATTAAACAATGATTTCACCAATGCCACTCCCTCAGTGAGATTCCATGGCTGAGCATGGATTTGAATCCAGGTTTCCTAGTCCATCATTCTATCCACTATACTGCACTTGCTATCTTGTAATACAGTAAGACCCCAATATCCTCTGGGGATCCATTCCAGGCCTTCCTATGGATAATGAAAACCGTGGATAAGAAAGAACACCAACCCTCCCCCCTTCCAACCACTGTTTTGTGGCAGTAGCTGGCTTTATTGATTCTGTTTTGGGAGAGTAGCTTGCTTTATGGCTGCTGATTTATTTATTTATTTATTTATTTATTTATTTATTCCCTCTGCCAACCGTGGATAACTGAATCAGTTTATTGCTTAGTTTCTTTGTTGTGAACTGCCCGGAGTTCCATCCGGAAGACGGGCGGTATATAAGCCCAAATAATAAATAAATAATAAATAATCAGTGGTTAATGAATCAGTGGATACGGGGCTCCTATTGTATTAGAGAAGTTTGGAATAAATCCATAAGTCTCAAGAATGTAGTTGAATAAATGGGATTAGCAAATGGATTCAGGCTCTTAAGAACAGAAAGAATCCATGTTGGATTTCCTGATACAAACACAAAGGGAACAAGCATGAGAATGAGAGAGCTGTTCAGAGGTTCATGCTGGTTCATACATGCAGTGGCCCAGGTGTAATCTATTGCCTTTCCCTACTCCCTGGATGGATTCCCCCCCCCCACGAGTCAGGACATGCTTCTTTTCCTTGGCTGTTCGTCCGGTTCCCAGCAGGAGCACAGGCTTCTTTGCCACCCAGACAAGGAGGTGGGATAGCCAAGCCCATGCACCTCCTGGGGACTGGTTGGAAAATGGAAGAGAAGGAGAGAAGCACGCCCTGCCTGGTGAGTGGGTCATAGGCCAGGGAGGCAGCGAAAGGGAACTTACGGCACCAGTGGTGATGCACGTATGGATGGCCACAAACCTCTGAACTGAAGTTCGTGCCCATCTGTAATTAGAATACTGGTCCTACAGGATACAGACTTCCATATCAGTCCTCAGACATTTTTTTTGCCACTGGGTTGTAATTAGTTTGGTTTGTTTCCATCTGTAGCAATTGGGGAGGGTAGGCTTGGTGGATTTTTGAAGTTCCCAGTAACAGGTTGTTTGGCAATCATATCCTTTGACTCTCTGGCAGAAATATGTCAAGTAGATTTGATGGCTGCTTGGAGAAATAAGTGTCTCGTTTCAGTTCCTCTGGTTGCTGTGCTAAAAAAAAGATTCTCTCCCATCTCCCCCAACAGGGCCACCTCCTAAGTCTTTCCGCTGCCTATGGGGATCTCCAGGCGGTGAAGTACCTGCTGAAAGAAGCCTGTGTGATGGTGCCCCTCGAACCAAACGACGACAACCCGGCTGTAATGGCAGCCCATTTTGGGCACAAGGAGGTGGCCCAAGAACTCCTGGATTCTGTTCTCGGTGGGTTGGACCTCTTGGGCTTCAGCTGGCCTTGAGGCACTTCTCCTTACGTCACCTCCAGTGTAATCTGTAGCAGTGTCTTGATCTCGCCCTACGTCAAAGTGAACGTGAACGGTCTCAAAAAATATCCTCAGAGGACTTACTGTCTTGTCACTACTAAGAAAGATCAGTTCACTTATTGAATCACTGGACTTTTCTGGTGGTGGAACCCAACTGTTGTACAAATTGGTGCCCAAAGAATTCTCATTAGCCCACTCTATTGTGTTCTTCCTTTTAGAGAAAATCCACCTGGTATCTTGCTGGTTTTTATTGCAGTGGTGGGGGTTAGGCCCTAAGCTAGTAGGGTTTCCCCCTCAAAAGTCAACCAACACAAGCTGCACCACATTTTTCTGTAGTCCAATGATGAGGAGAAACTACTACCCCTTTATCTGTGGATTAAGCATCAGTAATTTCATGTACAGTGGTCCCCTTATATACTGCGGTCCCGCTATATTGGTTCATATACTGCGGTCCCGCTATATTGCGGGACCACAGTATATGAAAAAAGACCCCCTGGGTAAGGGGGGGGAAAGGCCTGGGGTAAGGGGGGAGGGCCTGTCGGAGGCCTCAGAAATGACTTCCAGTTCGCAGGGAGGCCCTTTTGGGGCTTCCAAAAGACCTGGAAAGGCCCTTGCAGGCCCGCTCGGGACAGCGCCAGGCTGGGGGTAAATACAAGAGCCCCCAGCTAGTCCCCCCAGGCCCAACCTGACCTGCATCTGTGTCTCACGGATTTTCAATTATCGCGGGTTGAGTCAGGCCCCTAACCCCCGGGATAGGCGGGGGGGGGGGGGTCACTGTATGTCAGATCTGAAATATTATACATAGCATGGTATCTGGTTCTCTCTAGTGCCAAATTCTAATAATACATGTTAAAATATGTTTTCTGTTCCCCCCCTTACTATGCTATATACAGTTGGGGTATTTGTTTCAGAACATACTGGTTCCAATATGACCCACATGAGCCCTTGTTCTGCACCTGCATGGAGCTGAGCTCCAACAAGGAAGCAGACTCTGATGTCATCTTTGCTTCTTTGTGTTGCTGGCCAATCAGGAGCTTTGCAGGGACAGGCATCGTCCAGCCTCCCTGTCTGATTGGCCAGCACCATGGAAAAGCAAATATGACCACAGATCCTGCTTCCTTGTTGGATCACAGCTCTGTGCGGGCACAGGACAAGGTAAGTGATTGGCTGCTTGTGTGTCAGAGGCTTTTGAAAACCACCTGAGCTCACACAGGTCATTTCGGAACCAGTAGGTTCCGAAACAAATAGCCCATCCCTAATGCTATATATTTAGCATTAGCTATTATCTGCAGATTTCAGTATCTGCGGGGAAGCGGGCAAAACCAAATGCCCGCGGATATGGGGATCCTACTGTATTCTCATTTTCTTTAGCGAGCCATGAAAAATTTACTTTAATCAAGACTGACATCTGCAGTTCTACTCTTAGCATTTTGAGAGAGGAGGTATGATTAGCACAGGACTGAGGTCTACCTGGAACCGCAGTGTGATGTAAACAATTAGCAACTCCTTTTTAGGTGCAGTTTTTAATCTGAGGATTAGTGCATTTATTAGTGAACCATATCAGATTGCTTCCAGGATGCTCCTTGGGATCTTTCCTGAGTATTTTAATTGCTTGTACTAACAGTGGTGTCATTATGCAAATACAACCAGTTTAAATTAGAAATGCTGTTGGGATTTTCATAGAATTCTACATGAATGTGTTGTGATGCTGTGACACATGTTCTTGTGCACTACTTCAGTGGCATTGGTTTTTGTGGTCTGTTGGACTCCCCAAGGTTGGGGGAAAGTTTGTTTGTTTTGGCAATACAACTCCAGAATTCCCCCCCACCCCCAGCCAGCATTATTATGGCATGTGGACACTTGTTTTGACAGGTCCGTCCAACTCAGTGCAACTTCTCAATTGGATGCTCGCTGTCGCCTGCCAGCAAGGTCACCTTGAGGTGGTCAAGCTGTTAGTCCTGACATACAAAGCCGACCTGGACAGCTGTGCCGTGAGGAGCAATGAGTTCCCTGCTCTGATCCGACTGCCACTCTACGCAGCTATCAAAGCAGGTATTGGATGGTGGGCTCTGTTTTGACCGGACTCGCCCTATCATGAGACTGAATGAGGCCGTCGCCTTTGTTGTCAGATACTGGGGTCCCTTGGGATTGTTAATTTCTTGTTATCATGGGTGCCGTCGGCTTTATTACCATGTTGTTTTGTTGCAAAATCATTGGGATTTTGGGCACACAAAAAGCAGTATAGTAGGATCAGTATCTGCAGCTTCATTTACCTGTGCTCTGAAAATATTAAAAATATTACAAGAAAAAGACTAGAAATACATATTTCCATGATGAATTTACTACAACTGGCCTCAAGAGGGAGAAGGAGATCATGCTATTGATTCTTGTTCTTGAAGAATACCTAGCATGGGGTCCCTTTAGTGGCCCGTTCTGGAATCACATGGTGAAAATATGTATTTTTGGATTTATTTATTTATTTAACCATGCTATGGATAGAGTTCACTGTTTTCAGCGGATTTCACCATTTGTAGCCTGGCTGGCAGCTTGGAGACAAACCCCTGTGGATATAGGGCTCATACAGTGAATACATTTCCTGATTGCCTTTATTGGTGGGGGAGTGTGACACCCCCTATCCATTCTGAAAGAAATCAACCCCGAATGCTCACTGGAAGGACAGATTTTGAAGCTGAGGCTCCAGTACTTTGGCCACCTCATGAGAAGAGAGGACTCCCTGGAAAAGGCCCTGATGCTGGGAAAAATCGAAGGCAAAAGGAAAAGAGGACGACAGAGAATGAGATGGTTGGACGGTGTCATCGATGCAACCAAAATGAATTTGACAAAACTCCGGGAGGCAGTGGAGGATAGGAAGGCCTGGCGAGCTCTGGTCCATGGGGTCACGAAGAGTCGGACACG
Organism: Phrynocephalus guinanensis; assembly: GCA_037367245.1. Classification (NCBI taxonomy): domain Eukaryota; kingdom Metazoa; phylum Chordata; class Lepidosauria; order Squamata; family Agamidae; genus Phrynocephalus; species Phrynocephalus guinanensis. Next base: position 6,948,069 of record CM074749.1, on the reverse strand, counting down.
ACTGAACGACTGAACAACAACAAGTGACACCCCCACCCTCCAATTCATTTCTTAGATAGTTGGCAGGTTAACATGGAAGGAGATTGGTCCTATTTGCTTGATGGTTCTCATTGCATCTCATACTTTTTATGGTCTCATATCCAGATGTTGGCTTGGATCTTATGAAGCCCTAAGCCAGTGGTCCCGTTTTTAACCTTGGGCCCCCGGACTGCAATTCCCAGAAGCTTCTTTGACTAGCTGTGCCAGCCAGGATTTCTGGGAATTGTAGACTAGGAACATATGGGGAACAAAAACTGGGAAGCACCCCCCAAGCCATCTGGGAAGGAGATAGCTGGATGGCACCATTTCAGACTGGGTGGAAGAGTCGTTTTGCATTTTCTAACAGCTCTGTAGGTTTAATACGATAGCACACCAGGGAGAAGACATTGACCTTGCTCCATGTGTCACTGGTTTATTGCAAGTGAGAACCCTGGAAGGGATTAAAAACACACACACTCACATTCTGCCATTTCCTTTTTTTAATTTTTCAAACGGAACTTGGCACAGACTTCCACGTTTTCAGAGGCACAGCCTTTGCAGGCAAGCCTAGGGTAACCCAACCTGCCTACAAGGAAGTTCTCTGGTTATTTTTTGAACTAGTCAAGCTGGGCTCCATAAGCACATTCTCATTAATGTACCATATAGGGGAAGTGCATCTGAGATTTAAAAAAAAAGTCAGGAACATCCAGTTTGAGGAAACATACTTATTATGGTTGTTTCTTTTCATTACTCAGATTCTTCCGGGTTTTTAAAATTTAGACTTACAATTTCCCCATGGAATTAGGAACAGAATTGCTCTTTGAGGATCCCTGTTTAGTTTAGTTTTCATTTTGGAAAGCCAGGAACATCCATGAAGTCAGGCTTTTGACTCCTCGTTGGTTGTCTCCTCCCTTGTTATTATTATTTTTTGGTTAGGACACGAGGATGTCGCCGCTTTCCTGGTTGCAAACGGCTCCTCCTTGGGCTCCTACATCCTGATGGACTGCCCTCGCGCGAGCAAACAACTGCTTCGTAAATATTTTGTTGAAGCAGCTGTGCTACCCAGAAATGCCCCAGGAAGAACGGTGAGTAACTGTTTGCGAACTGAAAGAAAAGCAGTTTTTGGGGAACAGAGATTCCTCTTGTCTTTGGAGAACATAAACCTGAGAAAAAGAGAGGCAGAGCTCGGTGAAGCCTTTTTGGATTGCAACTCCGGAATCGCCTGGCCATCCTGGATGGGAAATTCTGGGCAAGGTGGTTCAAAAGAGTCATAAGAACATAAGAACAGCCTTGCTGGAACAGGCCACAGCCCATCCAGTCCAGCATTCTGTCTCACACAGCGGCTCACCATTGGCTTCAGGGTATTCCCAAGCAGATGTCTTCACCTGCTTACGATTCCCTGCAAATGGCATTGAGAGAGATCCTTCCTATCTCTCCAACCTGGAGGTTGTCCTTAGGCATCCATCATGATAGCCATTGATACCTTTGTTCTCCATGAACTTGTCCGATGAATTCCACAGACCAGTGATTCTCTGGGTGAAAAAGTACTTTCTCTTATTTGTTTGAAATCTAGCACCCAAAAGTTTCATGGAGTGCCCCCTAGTTCTAGGGTTGTGCAGTAGGGAAAACAGTTTTTCCTTATCTACTTTGTATTTCAAAGCTTTATATTTGGCCAGTGGCATAAACCAAATACTGTACCAATCCCAGTTAGAGTAGACCCAGTGAATTAAATGTTGAATAGTAAATCTACACTTGCGTAAATCTCATTCATCCCATGGATCTAGTTTTGTTGTGACTGTTGACTGGATTTTGACCAAAATGCCTTGGGTTTAATTCTAGAAATTAATACCTTTCTGTTTTTCATTTGAAAGGTTGACGATTCCCATTAACATCTTCCTTTAGGTTCTTTCCGTGAATTGGTCAAACCTCAGGCTTCCTTGGGTGGACCTTGACTGGCTGATAGATATTTCTCATCAGATCACTGAGCTTGACCTCTCTGCCAATTGCTTGATCTCTCTCCCTTCTATTATTCCATGGGGGCTGATAAACCTCCAGAAACTGAACCTCAGTGAGAATCAGTTAAATGAGCTGCCTGATGTCCATTCTTCGGACGGAATTCTCTGCACAAAGTAAGTCCTAATTTGAGTTGAGCAAGGGTTGGAAGATCATTGGAGTGGACATTTCCGGTTGGCCCTGCTTTGTGTAGGCTGAATTAAGTGACTAGTTCCATGTTTGCACCTCATTTCGATCGCCTGAGCTGTGCATAAACCTTGTGAACACTGAAATCTATAACCATAGTTTCCAGGTTTGGATGCAACTGGAAACGATGGTTAGTAGACAACTTCTGGGTTTATTATCTTTCTTGTGTGAACCAACGAGAAAGTGAGGCTGCATGCAGAGTGGAAAAGTGCTCTGCTTTCTTTAGTTAAGATATGGTTGCCCGTATATATCTATTTGAGAAGGGCTCTTTATCCTTCTGTGAGGCTGGCAGTGTCACTCCTCATTATAGTACTCTGAACGCCCCATGTCTCTCATGGCCAATGACTGAGGGGGAGAATGCCCTCGCCAAGAGGTCATAAAGAGTGTGGTGATGGTGGCAGTTTTCAAATTATCTGTGTTAATCTGTTGCTGTGGATGTTTTGGAAAACAAAACCCATAATTCTCCACTCTAGAAATTCTGCACATGTAAACACCTGAATGTGGCTCCCCTGGACATAAGGCCCAGCTCAGCATAGGCCTAGCACTGCCTTAACTTCCTGTGCAGAAGGTAAGGCAGAGCTAGGCCTCTGTGGGGCCACAAAGCTGTTTCCAGAGGAGGCACATTTAGGTGTCTGTAGATATGGGTCTGTCAGGTGTAACTCCCAGAATGGAGAATTATGGGTTACGTAATTTGACACATATAACTCCCAGAATGGACAATTATGAGTTATGTAATTTGAAAAACAGAATCCCATGGCTATTGGTCTGTGCAACCATATCTAATAATTTTTTAAATTATATTGTGACATATTAAAGTCTTTTTGTTATATCTTGTATAAAGGAATTAATTTGTTCCAAATAAAATTCTGTTAGGCAAATTTTCCTTTATACAAATATCCCATAGGAATGCATTGAAAACCGAGTAATCCCTAATCGTGACCATTTTTATGTTGTACGGATTCGCCCCATAGGTGATTTTGTTAAGCAAATTTCCTCTATCTCCAGAATGTTTTATGTTGTACAGATTTTATGTTATACAAACTGTTTGTTATACGAGGGTCCACTGTATTTTAGTAAAAGCTTTTATGGATGCTTCCAGTTCTTTAGACATAGTGATGGACCATGGTTTGTCTGCCTGTTCCATTTTTCATAAATTTGTTTTGGCTCGTCTCCCTTTTACAAATCCACAGGTTACTGGAGATTGATGTATCCAACAACAGGTTCCTTAGCCTTCCTTATGGATTCTTGCACCTCACCAAGCTTCAGAGGCTTCTTGCTGCCAAAAATTATTTGGAAAAGCTATTTGATGAGGAGAATGGTGAGTAGTTCTTGGCTGATCTGGGAGTTGAGTCATGGCAACTGGATGTCTTTTGTTGTGGGATCGAAACGTTTCACTGTTCATCCAAGTAGCTTCTTCAGACTGAAGAAACATTTTGCTACTCATCCAAGTAGCTTCTTCAGGCTTCTCCAGAAGGCCACTTGGCTGAATGGCGAAACATTTTGATCCGACAACAAAATAAGTAGTTTCCATGACTTAACTCCCAGACAGCCTCACCTGGATGACTGAGAATCTCCACTGACATACCTTGTGGCTTGGAATTTTCTTCAGACCCAGAATTATCCACCTGAGTAGCAGTAAACCTTGAGGGACATATTCCTTCATGCCTCATGAGGACATGATTGAGGCATTGGAAAGGTTGGTTCGTAAAATTTTAGGCCTTAATTAAATCCCTGCCTGTGTGTTTGAATGAGAGTATACTGCCAACCATCCCATGTACAGATGGGCATGAAGCACCAAAATGGTGTTTCGTTTCATTTTTTTTCATTTTGTTTATCTTCATTTTGTTTCATTTGAAATAAATGTTTTTAAAAATTTATTTCGTTTTTTGTTTCATTTTCTTTTTTGTTTTTATGTGTTTATGTGTTTTATGTGCATGATTTATGTAACTACTGCGTGTATGTGTGTATGCGTTTTTTATGTTTTTTACCTTTGTTTTATGTTTTTCAGGGGATGGGGGAAGCGCTGGCTTTTAAAACTTTTTATTAGTCCCTGAAACAAGCACCAATCAGCTGGCATGCAGGGCTTGCTTCAGGGAATAAAAAAAAGTTTTCAAAGGCCGCGCTTTCCCTCACCTTCTTGGGCACATGGGGGGGGGGGAACGGAGGCTTCTAAAACTTTTTAAAGTCCCCTAAGCAAGTCCCATGTGCCAGCTGATTGGTGCTTGCTTTGGGGACTTAAAAAAGGTTTTAAAAGCCCATGCTTTCCCGCACCCGATCGGATGCATTGGGGGGAATGGCTCAGGGTTTTTGAAGCAGTTTCCCATAGGAATGCATTGCTTCAATGCATTCCTATGAGAAAATGAAAAACAAAATGGAATGAACCAATTTTTTTTGTTTTGTTTTTCTTTGAAGGGGCAGTTCATTTTTCATTTTGTTGGGGAACGAAACAAAAAATGAAAAGCGAAATTTAAAAAATTGTTTCAATTGTTTCATCCTGATGCACTGTGGTTCAACCTCACATCATTCGGCTTGTGGCTTCAACTGTTTCCTCAGTTGGGTCTGTGATGCATTATAAAAGTGTGGGCAGCTCAGGGGTTGCTCACGATTCCCACACCTCCTTAGGCCAACCCCTCTTCTTTAGAAGAAGGAAAAAGCAAGTGACCACATGGAAAGGGGTTATTTGGGGGGGGGACTTGGTCTGCAATGGAGATACGTGCTTCCTGGAAGCTTCTTGGACATGATTCTTCATTTAGGAGGCCAAGAGTCTCATTTGTTGTTGGAAGGGGTTTATGGTACAGTTCTTTTTTTCCTCACCATCTTTTGGCTTAAAATACTTGCCCAAGAAGTGGCAGCTCTCAACAGGAGATGCAAACCCCAGGACTTTGCAGGATGAGGTCCAAGTGACCAGTCTCTGTTGACATTGCTTCCCTTTTCTCTCTTCCCTGGAGCTGTCAACTGGATTGGGTTAAGGAAACTACAGGAACTGGATGTCTCGGAGAACTGTCTGCTGGAAGTACCCACCTATTTTTTCCATTGCCTGAAGTCGCTTAGCATCCTTAATGTGTCCAAGAATAAGCTGAAGGTGTTCCCTCCACCGTGGGCCTGTCCCTTGGTAAGTCTGAGCTTCCCTCATGGTAGAAACACCAAAGCAGTATCTTGGCTTCTTAAGAACTGCCTCACAGTGGTCTCCTGATGGATCCTTCCCTCAGGATCAAGAAGAGGGGGGACATCTTAATTATCGTACTATCAATTTTAAAGAATCCCCATTTTAAAAAGTCTTGCTCAGTGCCTTTTGTACCTTTCATTTAAGTGTGAGGTAAATACTGTTTTATTTGTCTCATGCCATTTGTTGAACACACCTTAATTTACGCCTACCCTTTCTTTTAAAACAATATACTCTATTAGGATACTAATACCTCAATGTGTTCATTCTGCTGGTTTGGGTATTCTAGAAATATTGTAAGGCAGCTAGAAACACGCTGGAATCCCTACCTGACACCTTGGCAGTTTTTTGGAAGAACCACCTCAGAGAAGCAGACTTTTCGGAAAATGGCTTGAAGGAAGTTCCTCCCTGTCTCTTCCAGCTTGAAGTAAGTCAGGAGAACTTTTTGCCTCCACTTTATTTTGAATTATCTTTATTTTGAGAGATTTCTTTCTACACTTCCTGTCTTTCAGCTTGCAGACAGGAGAGCTTGAGTCCTACCCATCAGAAGGCATTGTGTAACCCTTCTTTTTTCCTCTGTTTTTATTTATTTATTTATTTGTAAAAGTCACCTGAGCAAAGCACGGCAATTGGACAGTAAAAGGTGCATCTGGAAGTATCCAAGATTTATGCGACCCTCTCCCCCTCTTCTCCCAGTGGTGATGTTGCCATCCCAAAATGGCAGAACAATCTGGGTGGTGTTCAGTTGTCTTCAAAGGGTGGCAGACAGCACAATTTGCTTCCCTGCTTAGCCCTAAATTCTTCCTTGTTGAAGACGCCACATTGTCTGCAACATTTAGAAGCAGCCCTTCAAATAGGGTTAACGAGTTTTATACTCTATCTAAACGCTAGGTGGCACTCCTGGGGTATCTTTTTCCTTTGTCTCCTGTCTTTTTCCTCTGGGCTAATTTCACAATGCTTGAGAGGAGCACAGAGAGGTTTGTACCAATGCCCTGGAACAAAAGACCAAGAAATATAGAAACCAGAGCCCCTTGCTAGCTTGCGTAGCCTTCAGTAATTGCTCCGGTATTGGAGAAGACCCTTCCTTAGGCTGAGTCAAACCCTTATTCCACCTTGTTTTGATATCGGAAGCCAAGAGATCTCCAGGCTTTGAGCGTTATGTTTTTCTACCCTGAAGACGCCATCACTTTAGACTTGCTTTTGTTTATGGTTAAGAAATTTTGGACACAGTAGGTGTTCAATCTTTGGAGGAGTCTTCTTAGGCCTATTTGGGTAAGGGCCATTAGAAAATGGCAAGAAACTGTATACAGCATTCATAGAGCTTAGTGCAGCTTTTGACTCAATAAATAGAAATATTCTGTGGAGGAAATTGGCCAGTTTGAATATGGACTCTAGACTTTTAAGTCTGCTTAAGATCCTTGACTCAAATACGCAGTTGAAAGTTCGCACAGGAATAAATGGCTCCTTAATAAAGAGTATACCTACATTCATTGGAGTTAGACAGGGCTGTATACTGGCCCCAATGCTCTTCAACCTATATGTAAAGGACCTACCTGGTTATCTGCATGATGCTGATACCCATATGCCGAAGATACTCAATAAATTTATTAACCTTTTATTGTATGCAGATGACATGGTTCTAATGGCCCATGGGTTTTGTAACTTTCGGTAGACCACAAAATCCATGATGCAAAACGTATGTGCTGACTCCTTTTGTTGTTGTTGTTGAAGGTGTTTCTGAGTCTTTTAATCTGTCCACCCCTGTGTCCACTGATTCTTCTTCAAGTGCCACATCCTCGTAGAACGTTGGCAATCAATGGCAGAATCTGGTTTTTATCCAAAGCTATTCTAAATAGGGAACCTGCTCCCACTGTGAACCATTGGCTTAAATTCTTAAGACAGAATGTTCTTCTATCCCCCAGGCCACACTTCCCATCTATTTTTCCTTGAAGGATAACCTGCAGCAGATGGCATTTGTTATTGCGCATTAGGTGACCGAAATATTGTAAATTTCTTCTCTTTATGGTATTGAGAAATTCTAGCTTTTTATTTATACGCTCTAGTGACGCTGGCTGTCCGAGGTATCTTCAGAATTCATCTGTAATTCTGTGTCCATTGATGCTGATGCATAAATTAGGGGTTGTCCTGACCCTACCCAAGCCTATCCTACACCCAAAATGTAGCCTTCAACCATGGTTTATTTTCAATGGCTTCAGAGACTAGGACGCAGGACAATGGTCTCAAACTACAGGAAAAGAGATTCAATTTAAACATCAGGAAGAATTTTGTGACAGAGTTGTTCGACAATTGACTATGCTGCCATGGAGGATGGTGGAGTCTCCTTCTTTGGAGGTTATTAAGCAGAGGCTGGATGGACATCTGTCGGGAGTCCTGTGATGGGGGTTCCTGCATGGCAGGGGGTTGGACTAGATGACCCTTGGGATCTCTTCCAACTCTATGATTCTATGAATTACCTCTGTGAAGCCCTCAGACGAACAACCTCCCTTTAATCCCTAATGGAATCTTCAGCATTCTCTCTCCCAACTTCAGGCTTTGGTATCCCTGAAACTCTCGGGAAACCAGCTCGTTGCTTTACCGTCTCAAGATAAATGGACCTGTAGGCAACTGAAGTCATTGGATCTCTCCAAGAACCTGCTTGGAAAGTGAGTTTCTTTGGGTCAGTGTCAGGGGGCAATGACACGGAGAAAGGCCTTCTTGGTTGACCACGCTTCTGTTTTCCCCGCAGAGCCGATGACCGGGCCAAAACGAAGCGGATCTCGTTCTTCACGACCAGGAGCAGAGGGCAGGCTGGCTCTGAAACGGGTAAAAGCAAGCAGGGGGGGATGGACTGATGGCTTACGGGGTGATGTTCAGGAGGACCTCAGAGTAGAAGGTGGAAAAGAAACTTAGGAGGCAACAGTTGCCTTTTCACCAGCTGGGATCCAGAAAGCACCCCCTGCATTCTGGATAGGAGGTGATAGACAACAAGACTGTTGGTCACTATCTCCATGTCTTCATATAGACTTTTTTTAAAAAGTCAACAAGCCTGTTGAGAATGTGTTGTTGGTTGAGTTGACCATATGCAAGCCATTCGGGGCACTTAAACTTTAATTAACAAAGTAGACTGCCAGCTTATCATCTTACTGACCCCCGGTATTGGCTACGTAGTATCAGCTGTGGTCGGTCTCTCCTGGGCAGTAAGACAGGGTGTTTTTTTCCATCATCTGTCCTCCCCTGCTTCATTCTTTTGAATGAGATGCAAGAGAGGTTGAATCAAGACCCCATCTGTTGTATGATGTAATCTCTGTCACTTGTTTATAGCTGCAGGCTCATACCACGCATTCATCTTTTCTCCTTTCTCCAGGTTCCACTTTGGAGTTTCCTGAATACTTGAGCGAGTCTCTCGAAGTCCTGTATTTGAACGACAACCAGTTAGATGCCATCCCCCAGTCTGTCTGTCTCCTCAAAGGATTAACAGAGCTTTACTTAGGAAAGTAAGTCCAGTCCTGTGGAAATGTGGATAACATCACTGAAACATTAGTCATGTTCCTCTGTCTTTTGAGCAACACCGTGGTCATACTGTTAAAAAGATGCAAGTTCTCCTCAAGGGAGCCTCATGACCTGCCTGCATAATTCCTTATTGATTCACATCAATGAATGAGAGGCAGGTCATTTGGAAAGGTAATGGCTCTTACTTGCCTTTTCAAGACTCAATGGTCCTTAAATCTTTTGCATGACTTGTTTACAAATGTGCTTGTTTACAAAACTATATTAACCCTGAGAAAATTTGTACGTTCCCTTGCTATTGTGAAGACTGCAGCTAGGCATAAAGGATTAGGGGAGCCCAGGTGCTGTCCAGGGATGAAATAACTCCTGATATTCAGCAAGTCTCAGGACCTTGTCCCTGCAAACCCAGCGTCCGTTGCACCTCTGTCACTGTGCATGAGGGTGCACAGTCATAGTAAACCAGGTTTAAGCTTTGATTAGGGTCTGAATGGATTCAGAAACATGAGTTGGAAATGAGCACTCACAGCTGAAGAACTGTTGTAAAACTTTTTTTTTGGTGGGGAGAGGAGGCAATGAAGAAACAAGTTTTGGAAGGAGATGACTTATGATTTATGGTAGTCTTTGAATTTGAATAAGCTTATCGACGTACTGGTAGGTGGATTTACTCTTTATGAAATGTTCCTTTCTGTTCTGTTCTTTTAATTAATGGCCAGTATCTTGTCCAGAGTTTTTGTCGATGAAATCCCAGCGATGGGAGCTGCCACAACCATCTAAATAGATGGTCACCATGCTCAGTCAAGACTCAACAAGATATTGATCGATTGCCTCCTGATTTATGTGTATCAATTTTGTTTGGCACTCATTTGTGTGGAAATATTTCCCACTGTTTATGTATAGGTGTGTTGCTCAGCTGCTTGAGGCTGGATAGGTGGGTTAGGTAGCTGGCTGTGCAGCCAGAGGTTGTGAGTTCAACACCCCACTATTCCTCCTGGTAGAAAAGCCAGCCTGGGTGGCCTTGGGCAAGCGGCACACAATCCCAGGGATCACCCCTCAGAAGAACCGCTTCTGAGTATTCTCTACCTGGAAAACCCTGAAAAAAACATCACCGTATGTCAGAATTGACTTGAGGGCATCTTATTGTTAAATGGCTTGAAGTGAGTGGACAAATCTTAACATAAAGCTGTGATCGTATGTGGGGTGTAGATCATCACCAAAGCTTTTTAGAGGAAGGGTGTCTAAACTTTTGCAAAGAGGGCCAGATTTGGTTTGGTGAAAATGTGTGTGTGTGTGGGGGGGGGGGTCGACCATTCAGCCGCATTTGGCCCCCAGACTGGACTTTGGACAAGTCTTTATATAAACATGCAAAGAGGCGGGGAGGACGCTGCAGCAACAGAGCCTAGGGCGGGTAGTCTGGTCAGGTGGCTGGGGGGGGGGGCAGGCAAACTGTAAAAATGCAAGCTAACATCTTCATCCAGTATGGGGAGGGGCCAGGTGGTGGGGATGCGTGACAGGCTGAGCTGGTGGGGAGAAGAGGCTGCGGGCTGCTCAAAATTAGTAGCTCTCGGGCCTGACTTTGAACATGCCTGCCTTAGAGGAAAGGTGGGATTAGACATGAAGTAAATAGGAAATTTTGCTTTAGCTGCAATTTTACGTTTTTTTGAAGAGTTTATTTTGCCTCACCTCTAGTGAGATAAGGATACCCAGAATGGGTGAGAGGCAGACACCTTCAACATGGCTTCAGTTCTGCATCTGCCATACTTTTTATTTCTGTGTATCCACCCAGCCCAGGACTAGGTGAATTCCACATCCTCACCAACAGTGCTAGTTTTTAAAACAACTCTTTTTCCTTCCATGGAAACACCTTAGAGGCTGCACCCGAGCAGGAATCTTTGCGCTTTGCCTGAGGACGCCGTGCCAACTCGCATGTAAATTTTCCTCTTAGAAAGAGTGGGTTTGGTGAATGGACGTATTTCTTTTTGCACAGTAACACCGGCATTCATGAGTTGCCTCCTGAGCTTGGACAACTGTGTAATCTCTGGCAGCTGGATCTGGAGGAGCTAAGTATTGGCAACCTTCCTGCGGACATCAGAAAAGAGGGTGAGCCTGCTTCCTCCTGACGGTTTATTAATGCCAGCTGTTTGAACAGAGAAGGGATCCAAAAGGCATGCCTTCTTTTATTTATTATTAAATGGTGGGGAAATGGGGAGGCATCCGGCCAAGCCATTGTTGCTACAGAATGACACGCTGGGAACTGTAAACTTTTCATTCCGCCCAATCACTGTGTTGTCAGGCAGTGTCTTTCCAAAGAAAGTTGACCCGTATAACGTTTGTGATGCCTGTAAAGCTTATTCAGATGGTGCTGCCTAATTGTATCAGAGAGGGCTGCTTTGCATTGAATAGCCAGCTTTAAAGGGGCTCATCTCTGTGTTAGGAAACCGCTCCCCTAAAAGATCCAGCTTGGGCACGAATCGGGGTCAGCCTGGAGGCCATTACTTGGTGTATTGTATGCTCCAAATAACGATCTATTTCCCCATGGGATAAGAGCCTTTGATTCTGTCCATGAGCAATAGTCGGTGTTTCTTATTTTGAAGAACCTCATGTTTATAAGCACAATTTGAAGGTGCCCGTTTGTGTGCTTCCTGGCTTGAGGGAAGCATGCTCTCAAATGCAATGCAATGCAGTCTCCACAAGATACTGTAAATACAGCGATGAGAAAATCTAACAAAATAAACAAAAACTGTGTTGCCTAACTAAATGCAATGTCTTAAATATATACTTTTTTTAAAATTTGCAATTGTGTGGTATGCAAATTGTAATGTCCAAATGTTCCTGGCTTGAGGGAAGCATGTTCTCAAATGCAATGCAATGCAATGCAAACACCACAAGATTAACACAGTGCTCAGAAAACTGTAATGTCCAAACCCTATGAGTCGAAATATATAAGGTACAGCAGCAGGGACGCTGAAACAAGCTTTCAAGGCTAGATACAAATTTATACTAGATCTATGAATTAAGCACCTCCGTGATTGAATCTAGCCTTTTCCATGAATAATTGCCCAGGTTTCTCAGTGGACATGTGTTCACCAATATGACAGTTGTATATCCAGCATAACAGTTGTATCTAGTATACATTTGTATCTAGCCTTCAAAGTTTGTTTAGGCTTCCCTTTGGCTGTATGTATTTCAGCTCATAGGTTTTGGACATTATAATTTCCCTACTGCACCATTATAAGTAAGTTACAAAAATACGCTTATGACATTGTGTTTCGTTCGGCAATGAAGGCAGCATGGCCAGGCTTTCTTCCTGTTGTCAAACCTCGTGGCAACTCAACCTACCAAAGCCTTGATGAGAAATTAACGAATTCCTTTGTCTTGTAGGAATTCAGATTTAACATGTTCAGATGTGCTTCCCTGAGGTTTCTTGTGTGTTTGTGTATTCCTGCAAGGTTGGTCTTGCATACTCAGCCTAGTAGATCTTTCCCTGGGATCCAGGTGGGAACGGGAAGGCTTGCATTTGAATTAGACATTGCTGCCTTTACCTCGATACTTGCATGCAAGTGGTGTAGAATAGTCCTTTGAAATCCTTTCAAGCTGCTGATGTCAGTTTTCTAGTTTCTCCTCCGTTTCCTCACTAGGTCCGAAGACCATTTTGGCTTACTTACGAGCCCAGCTCCGCAAGGCGGAAAAATGCAACCTCATGAAAATGATTGTGGTGGGCCCACCGCGCCAGGGCAAATCCACGCTGATTGAGGTCATGCAGACAGGGAAAGCTTCTCTCTCTGGGCCCACGGATGCCACCATCCGGACCACAAAGTGGGAGCTTCCAAAAGTGGTTGGATTCAAACCAAAGGTAAATCAAAAGCTTGATCTGGAGAATGTGAGGCTCAAGGCAGCAGGACAAGACAAAGTGCAGTCTCTGGGTAGAGGAGGGGTGGGGAACCTTCGGCCCTCCCCATGTCTTGGGCCACAGCTCCTGCAGTCCTTGATCACCAGCAATGGAGGCTCATAATTCTGGGAGCTGCAATCAAAAACATCTGGCGGGCTGAAGGTTCCCCACCCCTGGTGCAGAGTAATATCAGACCAGCTTCACGGTTCTTGTTCTCACCTATTAAACCCTTTATGGTTTGGACTCTCATTACTAGTTGGAGCACCTTTCCCCATGAACGTCTACTCACAGCAGCAGGTCTTGGCAGGCAATGCTCCTACAGGTTGCCATGCTACGGGAGGCCAGGAAGACGTCCAGCAGCATTTGCACCTTCTTGGTGGTGGCACCAGCCCTCTGGAGTGGGTTCTTGGTTGAGCTGCACTTGACCCCGTCCCTCTCTGCCGTCAAGAGGTTGCTTGAAATGAAGCTCTTTAAAGAAGTGTTCACTCGCAGCCTCTACTGACTTTCAAATTTGCCCTCCTATTTGACCGTTCCTGCTGCCTTTGGTGTGTTGTGTATGCTGCTTCACTGGTTTTGCTCTTCTTATTTATTTTTATCGTTACTTCCTTTACTGCTTTATGAGTGTATTTGTTTTATTGTTGTCAACCACCGAGAGCAATGCTTTGCGTTAGTGAGGTGGTATAAAAGTAGAATGAATGAATGAATGAATGAATGAATGAATGAATGAATGAATGAATGAATGAATGAATGAATAATCTGTGAATTGTTACTGCAAGAATGGATTTGTGATGTACAAGGAACATGATGGCACCATAGCCCCTTCCACTAGGAAAAGAGGAGCATCTCTTCTCTGTGGTCCAAGTAAGCCTTGCTTCCTGGAAATAAAGTAGATGCATATAATGGAGCAGTGTTGGCAATGTAAGGCTCTCTCGCTTCCCATTTGCTGATAAAGAATGAGGAGGGATCGCATCAGAGAGGAAGACTGAAAGAGAGTTGATTATTAAGAAGTGCAAGGTCCCCTAATCTTGGGCAAATGTAATATATGGCAATTAGAGATGGGCACAACCCAGAAAAATGGTAGTTCGTGATGGTTCGTGGCTAACCACAAACCACCATGAAACCCCTGGGAAGATGAACCAGTTTGGGTTTCCTTTTTCTGGTTCATGCCTGAGCTTACCGGTTTTGGCCACCATAGGTGCATGTTCACAGGTGGCGGCAGGCTCCTGGCAGGGAAGCTGGGACCGCTGCCCCAGAGGATGGCAGGAGCAGGTGGGTGGAGGTGATGGGGACAGTGGGAAGGAGGTGGTTGGGTGGGCAGCCCCTTTGGCTGAAGCAAACAAAACACTGAAAGAAAAAAAGTGCACTGTTTTGTTCTGCTTTGACAAAATGGGGTGCCTCAAACTGGGTCATGAAATGAACCACAAATCAGCTGAGTGAGTCTGTCTGTCTGTCTGTCTGTCTGTCTGTCTGTCTGTCTGTCTCTGTTTGTTTCATGCCCATCTCTACTGGCAGTATACCATTGATTGAAAATTGAGGTTAAACATGGAAGAGGTTGGAGATGGATTTCTTGGATACCATCAGAAATTGGCTGGACCTTAGTAAGGAACAAGTAGTGTGCACAGCCGGGGGTGGGTGGAGATAAGCTGTGTGATAGAAGCCCTCCCCCCTTCCCTAGGCGTCTCTCTCTCTCTCGGAAAGAAAGGATGTTAGAAACCCTGATGTTTCCCTCTTCAATGAATACGCAACTGCAATTAGCTTAGATTCCGGCGTGGAAGTGATAGCCGTTCCTCACAAATGTTTCATTCTTCACTCCGAACATTGATACCCATTGATGCCCTAGGATTGTGCGTTATGAAGCTACGCAGTGCGTGAGTTCATGAAGCGCGGACTGTTATCTCTGTGTGGTTTTCTTGAATGGCTGCGGTTGTTGTCTCCCTTTCAATGTTTCTCTTTGTCTCCTTAGATGGATGCGGTAGAATTGAACGTCTGGGATATCGGAGGCCCCGCCAGCATGTCGACAGTCAACCAGTGTTTCTTCACAGATAAAGCATTGTATGTTGTTGTCTGGAACTTGGCACTGGGCGAAGAAGCCGTTGCCAGACTTCAGTTTTGGTTGCTGAATATTGAGGTGAGGCCGAATTTGCCGCTGATTTGGAGGGTGTTTTGGATGTGAAGCAAAAAACCAAAGGTGTGCTGTTTACCCACCACCCACAGCACTTCTAGCACTCTCTGGGTGGTTTACAGTTTACTTGTGCAGGTTATGCATTGCCCATCTCATGAGCTGGCTACTAAATTGACCAACCTGACCAAATTGCATTGCTAAACTAATGGACCAAACACACCTGTTCAGATATAACAGGTTGGCTTCTTGAGAGAAGACCATTTAGAAGGCCAGCTGTGCCTTCCTTAGGAAGGAGTTCCAAAGTCTTTAGGCTTCCATAGGGAGGGCCTGTTTTTATTTGAGTAGCGCAGGGAAAGGGACCAGGGGATCTTAAGATCTAGGCAGGGCTCAGTCATGAGAAGGTGGCCCTTTGGCTGTCTTTGGTCTCAGAACTTTAGGTCTCTTACAGGGAGGGCAGAGTTGAAACCTACAAGTTGTTTACAAGCGAAGAGTGAGACACTCCACTCTAGTTTGTTCTGGTCAACTGTTTTCTTACATGCAGCTTTCTGAACCAGCAGTTCCTGAGTTGTCCTTGAATATAATGTATATTACAATAATCCAAAATCTGTCTGGTTATTTATTTATTTATTTATTTATTTATTTATTTATTATATTTATTTATTTATTTTCATTTATAGACTGACTGACTTTCCCAAAGGGAACTGGGTGGTGAATACCATAATAAAAAGGGCTATAAAAGATACACAATATACGATAATTTTATACAAAGGAGATGCAACTTGAATACACATTCCTGTGCGAACAGGAATAGCTGGCACACCAGGCAGAAAGCATCCCTGGTCACATTCAAAACACTTCCAGACAACAGATCTTGTTTTTCAAGGTGAATGCAAGTCAGCGAAAACGGCCTGGACTGGCGTCTCTCTTGACACTCAGCCCCTTGCCTGGATTATGTTTTAGGTTTGTTTATCCCCAACTAGTGCAATGCAGATAACAAATAGTCCCTCCCTTCTCCCATTTCGCAAAGTAAGATGGCATAATTTGGGTAGTGGGTGGCATATAAATTGTATAAATAAATAAGATAGATAAGATAAAAAATTATTTTTAATCAATTATCTCACTCTGAATAGTGTTTAACGGCACCTGCCTGATTGATGTGAAGAGATTTTCGGCCGATCAGTGTAATTTTAAAGCAATTAATCTAAGCAGGTAATCCATGAAGGCTGTACGTGAACAGCAAAAGCACTGTGTCTTCCCAGGCCAAGGCACCGAATTCTGTCGTTTTGGTGGTTGGAACCCACTTGGACTTGATTGACACCAAATTCCGGATTGAGAGGATCGCCACTTTGAGAGCCTACGTCTTGGCCATCTGTCGTTCCCCTTCGGGTTCAAGAGCCACCGGCTTCCCAGATATCACAATGAAACACTTGCAGTGAGTAAACTGTTGCTTCTCCTTCATCTGCCCTAGAGAAGCCCAAGCCACTGGCTTCCAGGGAACAGAGAGGGGTACCGGAGAAGCCTTCCTTTCTGGCATGCTGGTTTTCTCATTTTGCTAGTTTCCTACATAGGAGGGAAGCATTATTTATTTATTTATTTATTTATTTATTTATTTATTTATCATCACCACCACCACCACCACCACCACCAACAACAACAACAACAACAACAGCAACAACAACAGCAACAACGTCATTAAATAATCACACAGCAAACAAGATAACTATGCTGGATTTTGTATTACAAATCACTAGTCGAACACTTCCCAAGTGTTTAGGACTACATCATGTATCGGCAAATTATGCGAGCAGATCTCAGTAAGGTGGCTTTCTGCAGCTGACTGATGGTTACTTTGTCAACTCCAATTTCTTTTAAATACTTCCTTAGCTCTTTAGGCACTGCACCCAGCGTGCCGACTACCACTGGGACCATCTGTACTGGTTTATGCCAGAGTCTCTGAAGTTCAATTTTCAGATTCAGGTAATCTTTTCAAGTTGTTTCTCGGTGATTATATCACCTGGTGTAGCAATATCAATTTTCTTCTCCAAAATCATAATATCCAGGGTATTATGCTCCAAAACCCTGTCTGTCTGTATTCAGAAGTCCCAAAGTAATTTTGCGTGCTCATTTTCAATTACTTTTTTAGGCTTATGATCCCACCAGTTCTTTGCTACGGGCAGATGCTAGTTCTGACACAAATTCCAGTGGACCATTTGAACAACTACATTATGATACTGTTTGTAATCAGTCTGAGCAATTTTCTTGCAACAGCTGAGTATATGGTTGATAGTTTCATCTGCCTCTTTACAGAGTCTATATTATTATTATTATTATTATTATTATTATTATTATTATTATTATTATTATTATTATTATTATTATTATTATTATTATTATTATTATTATTATTATTATTATTAATTATCTTGTTGCCAGTCATGTACATCTAACAAGTCATGCGTTCCCTCATTTGCATTCTGAAGTCTTAAAAATTTCAGCAGGCTACGGTTCTTTTGTAGTAGGGTTTTGTTTTGTTTTTGAGCTTGTCCAATAAATATGGATGAGTTGGGTCTGGCAGGATTACATATCAACAAGTTCTCTCCTTTCATGGACTGCCTTTCAAAGGCCCTTGTGTTACAGCCTCCTCCATGCAAGGTTTTCTTTGCTTTCCATGATGCTAATATTCATAGAATGGGGCACATCACCACAATCCCTTGGTCGTCATCTTCATCTTTCTTTTTCTTTTGGAACTCAGTTCCTGTTTTAGTTTAGCTTCCACAAAACAAGTCCTGTGCATGGTTTTCTCTCTGTCTGGCTCAATGCTTTCCTCATTCCATTCACCTCTCCCTTAACCTCTTCAGTTGCACCAAACCAGACTTGCATCCATCCATCTCTGGGAAAAGTTCACCTCTAGACCATTTCTGTCCAAACGCCACTGAAGTGTCTTTCAAGACCTTCTTCTAAAACAGACTCGGCTCCCTTGTTCTCCTGCCTTTCCCCATCTGCACATCCACTTCTCAGCTGGGAAACACTCAAATGGCTTCTGCCAGTTTACTCTTGTGGATCTCGACCAATTTCTGTCAGGTACAATCTTTCACCTACAGATGACAGAGACAAGACTGCTCCTTTGAACACAGAGACTGAGGTAGGCAGTTCATTGTCTGGGGTGAACACTTGTCACTGGGAAGACTTTTTGGCCTTTGGACAAAAGTCCTCTTTTCTTCAGTTGTATCCTGAGGGAGTCCTCTGCTCACCCACAGTCAGGGTGGGAACAGATGAGACTGTTCTTGATGATAATTCCTTCTCATTCTTGTTCCTTTTACACTGGAGAATGTGTGAGGAAAGACAGAAAGCCTGGCTTTGTGACTCAGCATGAAAAAGACTGACATCCTACAGAGCAGGAGCAAAGTTCTCCATCTGCAAGCCCAAGGCTCTCTCCCAGATCTCCCTGGTATGGGAGGATTTGATTCCCATTATAGTCCAGAAACCAACTGATGTCTAAAGTAGATGTTGCAGTACAGTATAATAGAATCCTTTAGACAGGAGCCCATTGGCATCCTTGCTGCTATATTCTACACCCGTTGCAATCTCCAAAGACATGTCGGGGATACCTCTTCCTCATTTATCAATGCCATACACACATTATTCCTATGCATAGGGAAGGAGAGGAGCCAAGTGGAGTGGTCAATGGATTCGGGGTTATTATGAGCAATCATGGTACCCACTCAGGGAGGCTTCTCTTCCACTGAGCATTAAGAAAGATCTCTCTCTGTGTGTTTGTTTCTGTTGCAGTGAACTCTCGTGTAAAACTCTAGAAGGTTTGGATGAGCTGCGGCAGCTGATTTATCATGTTGCTGTTAACATGAAAGATGCAGGAAGTTCCATTGGCCCCCAGAGGCTTGTTGGGAGATTGGTGAGTATCTGTCCCTTCAGAAGCTCTTCTCTTGGCTGATGTATTTTGCAACTCTTCAAAAATGCACAAAACCTTTCCAGAAGTAACCATCACCCCAAACTGCATGTGTGAACATACAAAAAGAAGGCTGAGAGGGGATATGATAGCTATGTTTAAATGTTTGAAAGGATGTCACATTGAAGAGGGGACTGGTTTGTTTTCCATGGCTTCATAGACTAGGATGCGGGGGCGATGGTCTCAAACTACAGGAAAAGAGATTCAATTTGAACATTAGGAAGAACTTCATGACATTTAGAGCTGTTTGGCAGTGGAATAGGCTGCCACGGAGGGCAATGGAGTCTCCTTCTTTGGAGATTTTTAAGCAGAGGCTAGATGTCCATCTGTCAGAAATACTGTGATGGGGGTTCCTGCAGACGGTTGGACTGGATGGCCCTTGAGGTCTCCTCCAACTCTATGATTCCAAGATTCATTTTTGACCCCTTTCATCCCCTTAGTTGAGATCATCTCTGTTCTGTTTATATGACTCTGGGCACTATTTGGGATGCTGTCATAGTGTGACCCCATTTTGAAATAGGTAGTGATGCCTATATAGCTAAATGGTTTGGGGTTCTGGGAAGGATGACCCAATCAGAATGAATACAGGTGTCATCCTCCTCTTCTTTTATCCGAATACCCATTATCTCATATCTTTAAGTAAACTGCTAGCATCCAACATGTATAATACCCAACACAGCTTTGGAAATTTATCTTTTAAGACTTCAGCTCCCAGAATTCCATTTTTGGAGGGAGATAAGCCAGTGGCCGTGCTGGTGGGGAATCTGGTCAATTCCAGTATAGTAACTCTGGAGAGAAATTTCTCTCTTCCACCTTCTCCAAGCTATCCATGCTTATTTAAGCTTCTATCGTGTTAAGCACTTGGAGAAGTTACGTCTTTGCATCATAGCTCCCACAATTCTCCAGTCAGCATGGTCCCACAATAACTTGTGAAGTCTGAGAGTCACGGACCAAAAAAAGTAACTTTTCCAAGCTCCGGTGCAGGTTCCTCTTTGTTCTTGACAGCTACAGTATTATCCCCCATGTTGTAGAAACATGAACAGAGCCATTGGTTTTTTTTTATGCTCCATTGATTTTCAGTATCACTTCACAGATACCAAGAAGTTACCTGAGCCTCCAAGGGTCCATTATAGCTGAGCAACAGAGAAGAAGCCTGAATGACCAGGTCCAATATCTAACAGACAAAGAGATAGAGCAGATCGTAGAGAAAACTCCAGGCAATGACATCAAGGACTATGAGGACCTGCAGTCTGGTAAGGCTCTGCACGTAGTAACGTCTCAGAAGGAAGTGTGTTCGGCATCCTTGAAAGTGTATGTCTGTCACGTTTGCCATGTGAGGAGGCAGTACAGAGTCTTTCCTAGTCCTGAGTAGGTTTTTTCGTTTTGTTTTTTGCTTCCTGTCACTTCCTTACCTAAACTCCTGCTTGCTAATGTGTGTGGTTATCTGAAAGTACTGGAGAGACGTGGGTTGGAATGGCTCTCCACCAGAGTCCCATCATGCCAGGAAATCTCTAAGTTTTGGCATCGATCTTTGTGCCACAACTGGACAACCCTAAATATCTTAATCAGGAAAAATCGGGGGGGAGGGATGGTCACATAGGTGTGGAAGCAATACAGCTGCTGGAACAGGTGATGCCTTTAATAATGATAACCATAAACAACCAAATAAAATATTGTGGCATCTTAAAGACTGACAAACTTTATTTGGAATAAGATTTCAAGAGTTGTAGGTATCTGACAAGCCAGCTAGCCCTTTTTTGACTTACTGTCTCCATATCATCATCTTCTTCATCTTCATCCCACATCAGGCCGTTGTTCGTTGGATTTGATTTAGGTGTTTTGGTTTTCCGGCAGCCATCAATTTCCTGATAGAAACCGGGACCCTGCTGCATTTCCCGGATACGAGCCATGGCCTGAGAAACCTCTATTTCCTCGACCCCGTGTGGCTGTCAGAGTGTCTTCAGAGAATCTTCAACATCAAGAGTTCCAAGTCGGTGGCGAAGAATGGCGTGATCAAAGCTGAGGACCTCCGGATGCTCCTGGTCGGGACGGGGTTCACCCAACAGACGGAAGAACAATATTTCCAGTTCCTGGCCAAGTTTGAAATAGCCCTGCCGGTAGCCAACAACAGGTACACTGGTAATTGTCACCAGAAGTGGGGCTGATCTGGGCAGGAGGAAACGGAGCGTATGAACCACTTTCTTCAGCTCCAGCTATTTATGGAGAGGCTGCTGGCCTCAAATTGTGTGTTGCTAAGCTGGTACCCAGCAGGTTATGTGATTGACTGTGTGCCATAGCCCACAGTAGGGGATCTCAAACTTGGGTAATCCAGATGTTCCTGGACTAAAATTCCCAGAAGCCTTTGCCACTCGCAGTGCTGGCCAGGTTTTCTGGGAGTTGTAGTCTAAGAACATTTGGGGACCTGAGGCTGGGAACCTCCTTGCTGTCCCAGTTTGCCTAAACACCCACACACTTCAAAGGTTTTAAAATGCAATATTGTGACATTCCAATGGAATTCTCTCTGTAGCATATCAGGTTCCTGGGGTAGATATTTCCCCCCAGATATTCAGAAGGACATCTAATATCCATACTGTAGAACAGATACAGGACTGGGGGATTTATTTATTTAAGCACATGTCATCGAGTGTTGCAACCCCACTATAAAATATGATTATCTTATGGTGGGTTTGCAAGCCGCCCTGAGGGTCATGTTTTAGAATGGAAATGTGGGATGCAACTCTTTGTGAACCCATGTAGAAGACCCTCTGATGCATCTTTATTTTGCCTTGGGAGTTGGTGATGCAGATTTAAGGAAGTGCACCTCTGCCTCCTCCGCTAAAGGGCTCCAAAGGGTTGTCCACCTCAAAAAGAGTCTTGCATGTCTTCCCTTCTTGCATTTTCATGTCGCATGCAATTTGGAATTCCCTGGCATTGGGCACGGCGGGTATAGCTACTTGGGGGATCAGAGGCATGTGCCAGTTTGTGCATTGGCCAAACACGTGCTCATTGCTTCAGAGTCCCATGGGGCTTTGAAACACAGAACACCTGTTTGCCTGATAAACGAACCAGCACAAACCACCAAACTGACAGTTCACGCCCATCTTCTGCATATGATGGTTGCAGCTTGGTCTGGAGACACAATAGAAAGGGAATGTTTTATTATTCTCCATTGCCATCCTGTTGCTTGGTGTTCAACCCCATTACTTTCACTTGCTTATAATGTGTTGTGAGACCCTTCAAAACTCATTTCCTCTTGGATTTCCAAGTCATGTTGGGAATATCCCTCTTCAGTCCTCATTCTTGAGTATATAAATTGACTTCTTAAAAGTGCATCAGCAAATCTCTTTACCAAGGCAAACAACAGCCATGAAGTAGACTCATCCTGAGACTTCCAGGGCTGGATCTAACCTCTTTCTGTCATTTCAAAGAGGACACCCCCTCCACATTCAGGCTATTCTTTGCACTCGTGGTTGGTGGTAGAGCGATGGGGGGGAGCACTGTTAAATCCTGCTCTCTCCGCTCTGCAGCCTCCAGGTTGCTTACAGACATACAGCCCTCCCAGGTTAGATATGCAGGTACTGAACACATATCAAAAAGAAACATGCTTCCAATTAGGTATACTTTCAGTATGAGCTGTTTAATCATCTGTGCTTGCTGTACCAAAAATGTGGTTTCATTTCAGATGTTGGGTCTTTTTTAACCTGACCTGCATTTGCTCTTTCTGTATATATTGGAGTTGGTTCTGTTTGCTAAGGTTTCCTCCTCTTTCCTTTGGTCTCCTGAAGTCCTGTTTCCACCCTGACTTCAAACAAATAAATTTTATGAGGCTGCCAGAAGTGCCTGAAAAGAAGACAATGAATGGTCTTGGCTGCCACTGTTGCGACGTTGGCCGTTGCTTCTGCCAAGAAGATTGGGCTCAAATGATTTGGTCTCCAAAAGCACCGCCAAAGATCTGTCTTGCAATTGTCCTGGGTCACTACTTCCCAATGGTGGCTCACCACATGTTCTTGGACTACAACTCCCGGGAGCCTTCTCCACTGGCTGTGCTGGATGTTGTAGTCCAAGAACATCTGGGGACACCAAGGTTGGAAGCCTTTGCTTTAGAGGGAAATGATGCTCTGTACCAGTGCAGAATGCCTGCCTAATGAGTTCATGGCTTGACATGAGATCTGAACGGGGGACCACCCTGCTCACAGCCCATTTGCTCACCCCTCTTATTCTGCTCCTTCCAGGATATCTTTGATCTAACCGTTTTCTTTTCCATGACTTGGGTAGACCAGCCTTGTCTCATCTAAGATGCTCCCTAGGTCCCTCATGTCACTTTCTATCTGCCCCCCCATTTTTTGCAAGAGATACCCATTTGGCACTTCTGTTCAAGTTGGAGTTGTTTCCCTGAGCTATGTAACCCTATCTCTACTTGGTAAAAGAGTGCTGACTTTGTAGCAGCAGTTGCATAGCACAGACCACTGGTGGTGAACCTTTGGCACTCCAGATGTTTCGGACCACAATTCCCACAGCCCTTTGTCATTGGCAATCTAGGCTCAGAATTCTGGGAGTTGTGGTCCAAAACATCTGGAGTGTCAAAGGTTCACCACCACTGG
Source organism: Phrynocephalus guinanensis (assembly GCA_037367245.1). Taxonomy (NCBI): domain Eukaryota; kingdom Metazoa; phylum Chordata; class Lepidosauria; order Squamata; family Agamidae; genus Phrynocephalus; species Phrynocephalus guinanensis. The sequence goes on along the minus strand of CM074749.1, from coordinate 6,924,609 downwards.
TATAGGCAGTGGAATTGCCACTGGGTAGCCCCTGTCTTTCAGAGTATGGCTTCCAGAAGGCATTGCAAAGTGTTGAATTTCTGGTAAAATTCTTTTGTTGTTGTTGTTTGTTGCGTAGCAGAAATACAAAGATCCACAGAGAATTATTGCTTCAAGTTCTCCTTTTCTCATTAATTGGCACTAAACAGAGACACTTGTTTCAGAGGAAGAAATGGGTTCTTTACCTACAGTTGCTTGAAATTGCAGACTTAAGCTTTCTTTATCATGCACATACTATCGGCCCACCAAACAGACTGACATCATCAACAAAACAACTGCCAACAAGTAGAAGAGAAGGATAGGATAGTACACTCAACCGAGAGGCTAGGCTCTCTTTGGACCTAAAAGCTGTGAAGAATGATAAACAGTCACACCAGCCGAGAAATTTCCTTCCCAGTCATTCAAACTACAGACCGCATGCGGGATTGTAAATAAAATTCCAACAGAAAACTTGCTGGCCAAAAGAGTTGAGACCCTGTTTTTCAGTAAGTTATTATTATTATTATTTGGTAGACATCTGGATGGATCTTTTTTCCTTTCAGAATCCAAATCCTTGATAAAAAGATAGTATTCCTCATAAAGATGTATTACTTTCAGAATGTTTTCTATATTAAAGATGGTATCATTGAGGTCTAGAGTCTCAAGGGTTTTCTGAGGACAGTGGCTGGCACTTCTTGTGACAGGCTCCCATATGGAAGTAGGCATTCCGCTCCCGTTGGTCAGCAGCACATATAATGGTTCTCTGGCAAGGATCTGGTAAAATCCCTTTTCTGGTCATTAGGAGATTCGTCCGTCAGCATATGTTTGCCCGGAAGGGATCCTTGAGATGTATCTGGGCTTAAAGGAAATCAAGAAATCCGATAGCATCTGTTTGTAATTCTTTTGGAAGGGGACAGAGAGGGTTTGTTTTTGTTTTAGATTTTTAATTTTATTTTGTTACACACACCAGTACTTGACATGGTTATTTTCCACTCCAAACCTTGTGTAGCAGATCCTTGGGTGCTTTTTTCCTTTGTGTGTTCCTTTGGTACTCCTCTCTCTCGGTGTGCCTCCTTCTCTCTCTTATTTTTTAAGACAGCAATCCTTAAATCTACTATCTCCCTCTCCCTCTCCCTCTCCCTCTCTCTCTCTCTCTCTCTCTCTCTCTCTGTGTGTGTGTGTGTGTGTTGTGTTGTTACAGTCATGACTGACTCTTCATGACTCCATGTCCATGGAGTTTTCTTGGCAGGAATACTGGAGCAGTTTGCCAGTTCCTACTCCAGACGCCTACAGCACCTGGTATTCCCTGGTGGTTGCCCATCCAAGTACTAACCAGGCCTGACCCTGCTTAGCTTCTGAAATCAGGCATGCAGAGCTTCTACTCAATGTGACTCAGGGATATACCACTGGCAATGAAGCCAAGAGGTTCAGTCAGGCTGCCAAGGCATATCTGTGGCTTTTGAAGCTGGAAGTCATGATCTGAACATCTCATTCCCTTTCAGCTACCTTCTGCCCCATCTGCTTCCTGCCAAGCCAGCTCTTGACATCCATGACTTGCGTCACCAGACAACAAACACCATTCAGAGGGTATTCAAGATGAGCTTTGTCCCCGTTGGCTTTTGGCAACGGTTTATAGCACGGATGCTCATCAGTCTAGCAGAAATGGACCTCCAGGTAGGTGGAAACCCACCAGTTGAGGACAATCTGAGAACAAACCCTTGGTATGCGAAGAGCACACTCCTGCTTGCCAGTTGGTTGGTTGGTTGGTTGGTTGACTAACTGGACTGACTGACAGACTGACTGACTGACCAACCCAAATCTACTTATTGTGTTATTATCTCATTTTTGTCAGATTTTTTGGCTTGATTGACATCCATACCAATGACAGGAATAAGGCTCGTGGCCTGCAGGAGGCTCTAAGGCCCCCATGAATATGCCCTTCTTTGAAAAGCCCACACCAAACATGAGTCTCAGCTGCCTTTCATCCCAACTTTCATCCCTTTGTTGGCTGTGTTTCAGTCCAGCTCTGCCGGATTCAAAGAAATCTTGGATGTTCAGGTGGCTATGGGTTGTGTTGTGTATGATTGGCTCTGCCTAGTGCTGTGCAGTCGGACTGCAAAGCGAGAGGTTCTGGCCCCTTTGTTGAGCTGTACTCTCAACACCAGAGTGGTACCCCAGATTCAGACCAATCACAACATTTCAACCGAATTGGCCTGGCCTGGGCTGATCTGGTTGATGTCCAGAGTGAAGTGAAACCACCAGATTTGGTTCCAGAGGAAGACAAAATGAATTTATGAGTTGATTTGGGACCGAGGCCAAATCATGTTCGACTTCTCCTCCTCCTGTTTTTGTTATTCTTTGGGTTATCGCTCTACTTCTTTACACTCTAAAGAAAAAAATGAGAGAGCAAACTACCAAGTTTCCTAGGTTTTCATATTTCCTTGGTAATATGTAAACCTAGCTAATGACCTCTCGTTTTTGAGGGTTGTTTTTAAGGCTTGTCACATCTTCAGCTTTTTTGTGCATCCATGCAAAAAAAGAAAGTGACAGCTGTTCGAATTTCCCAGAAGACAATGGGAGATTTGAAAACTGAATCAAACTATAGAGAAACCACCAAATTGGGATGCTTTCCAAGACCCTGGATTGGCTTCCCAAGCAAGTTGAGGGATTCATGAGCAATCTCAATCAGCAAGCTCTTGTGAAGGTTGATCCATTTAGTGGCCCACTGTGTGAAGAGAATGTGGGACACGCTAGATCTTTTGTCATCTTGAGTTCTTCTCATCCGCCCCTTTCTCCCTTCAATCCCAGTTCTTTGAAACCAAGAAGAATGCCAAGAGCAGGAATAGAAGAGCCGTGATCTACAGCTTCACAGGGTCACAGCGGAACCGATGCAGCACTTTTCGGGTTAAAAGAAACCACACTGTTTATTGGCAAGAAGGGTTGTTTGTTACCTTTGATGGTGGCTACCTGAGGTAATGGTTGAAGCCTGGAGGGGAGGATGGATGAAAAAAAAAACTCAGGACAAAGTAGAACATTGAGACTTCCAGAATTCTCTTACAGGCAACCTTGAGAAGCTTGTTTTATTGTATTGTCAGTGAAGATGTAGCCACAATCCCCCCTCCACCCCTCCCCAGATTTGGAAGAATCATGGAGGCTGCTCAGAATTTACTGGTTTGCATCCAGCGATACAACCATCAATAACAGTGGCATTTTGTGTTGTTCATCATAAGTCCCTTTAAGCTGAGCATTTGCGTTCAGTGGGTTTTAATTCCCAATAAGCACCCAACAGAAAGAAATGTCAGCCCACTAGAACCGCCATAAAATTGTTTAATGTAATTTCATGGATCCGATGAGATGGGAGGGCAGTGCCTTCCTGAAAAGGCACATCTGAAGATATTGTCCACATATGTCTAGAGACAAAAGCCGACCAAACTTTTACAACCCAATTGTTCTAGAAATCTGCTAGATTTCTGCCATAACAGTTTCATAGCTGGAGGACAAGGTGGCAACACAGAGAGGAATGGTGGTGCACATGAACCACTTCCCCAGCGAAGTGCACCTTGCACAGTCCCTGCCAGCCTTTCGGAAAGCATTAAAAACCTTGCTTTTCCGTGAGGCGTTTGGTGACTAAATTTCAAGTGTCCCCCCCCCCCCGCCCTCTGCTATTTGCTAGTTGTTTTAGTTTATTGACTGTTAGTGTTTTTAAATTGTCCTATTTAATTTGTTTTGATTTTGTTTACACTTCTTTGTTGTGAACTGCCCAGAGTTCCTCTGGGAAGACGGGCGGTATACAAGTTAAATAAATAAATAAATAAATAAATAAATAAATAAATAAATAAATAAATAAATAAATAAATAAATAAATAAATAAAGAGTATCCACTTTAAGGTGATGCTAACGCCTCTGATGCCCTTACTTGGTGCCCTCTGAAGTCACTGGGCTCTTATGAAAACCTTAACCATTGAGTTTCATTGGCAAGAGCCATCTTGGAGATGGTTGCTGTGAAGACAACTATGGTTAGATGGGATCCCAGCTGCCATTTGGAAATGGCAGAGCAGTTGAAAGAGACAGACTGCAGGAGAAGAACCTTAGAACAAAACATGGTGTTCTATCCCCTGCTGAGGCTGTTGTGGAAAACTGCCAGCAGAAAGTGGGTAGCCTGCATACTGTAATTAAACTGTAAACCGCCCTGGAAGTAGTATGGGGCGATATATAAGCAGAACTCTTTGCTTGGAGAATTCCCAGTGGAATTAATGGGGAGCAAATCTAGGCTGTTGGTTTTTCACCAAAGGGACAACACCCAATTCCCCCTTTATCACCACAGTTTTCCAGAAGGTTTAAATTCAACTAAGGCTTTGTTGCCAGCTGTTATAGCTTTAAGCAAGAAATAGGCCAGGATATGGGGCACCACCTATTTGTCTTTCACTCCACCCAACATCTAAAATAATAATAATGTCATTCTCATCATAGAAATGCAGAGCTGCAAGGGACTCTTTTGAGCCCAGCCCCTGTCGAAGAAACTCAGTGGGGATTTGAACTCCTAACCTCTAGCTCCTCAGCCAGATACCTAAACCACTGAGCTATCCAGGAGTTCATGCACTGGAAGGCAGTCCTCTGGAGGAAATTCTTCATGCACGGTGTAGCATCAAACGCAGAGCAGCTAATAGAAGGGTGACTAGTGGACGTGTAGGAGTCCAAGCAGCTAACACCCAACAGAGAGAGAGAATTGCCAAAATCAAAGCAGCAGCAAAGCCCAACGCTCTTTCCCATCAGTTTTCCAGCAATAATTCTTTGGGAATCTGGAAGTTGAGTCATGGCAACTGGACTTTCACCTAGCGCGTTGTTAGTCTGTGGAACTCCCTGCCACAGGATGTGGTGATGGCATGTGGCTTGGATGCCTTCAAAAGGGGATTGGACAGATTCCTGGAGGAAAAGTCCATCACAGGTTACAAACCATAATAGAGATTATCATCTCCAGGCTTAAAACCAGGGTACTTCAAGGATCAGATGCAGGGGAATGGTATCAGGAGACAGATATCTAGTTTTGTCTGCTCCCAGACGCATCTGGTGGGGCCACTGTGAGATACAGGAAGCTGGACTAGATGGGCCTTTGGTCTGATCCAGCATGGCTCTTCTTATGTTCTTATGACTTCTTTTTCTTGAGAGATAGAAACATTTTGCTGCTCATCCAAACAGCGTCATCAGATGAGCAGCGAAACGTTTCTCTCTCTCAAGGAATAGAAGTCCAGTTGCCATGACTCAACTTCCAGATAAACTCACCTGAATGACTGAGAATCTTCACAGACCTAATTCTCTGGGAATTTTACTTTGCAGCGTAGAATCCTCTGACGTCAACTGGAAGAAAAAGAAAAGCGGTGGCATTAAAATTGTTTGCCAGTCAGACGTGAGGGATTTTTCAGCCATGGCGTTTATCACCGACCACATCAATTCTCTGATCGATCAGTGGTTTCCCGGTAAGAGTGTTTGTGGTTAATAGTAAAGATGTAACAGATATAAAGACAAAAACCCAGTGCTACCCCCCACCCCTCTCGGACTTAAACAAAATTACAACTTTCATGTTATTGACCAGCCCATTTCTCTCAGGAAATACATTGAGTCTTCTCCAGGTGTGTACCCTTTACCTTGTAGAAATATATATACCAGCAATTTATCCCATATTCCATTAAAGTCACTAGACTTACTCAGCCCTTTCCTAATTTTAATTTCACAAGTCAGTTTATCATTAATAGCTAAATTCCATAACTCTTTATACCATTCTTCCACTACTAATTGATTATTAGATTTCCAATATTTGGCAAAAATCAGCCTTGCGGCCGTAACCATTATAATTACCAATTTCCCCTCCTCTTTCTTCTGTTATATTGTTGTGTGTTATTTTTTCTTCCTTATGTTATTTTGCTGTTTATCTGTTCTTTATAAATTTGTAATAAAATATTTTAAAAAATAAAAAATAGTAAAGATGTATTGGCCAGGACTCAACAACAAGCTACTTTAGGTGTCCCTAAAGATTTGGGCACCTCCAGTATTTAAGATTTCTTCTTCAAACATACAAAATCTAGCAATCCCCTTGGTTTCCAAATGCATTGTAATATGGGGATGATGTTCCTGGATGAGTTGTAGGGCAGAGTTATAGAATAATCATGTGCTGTCAAATCAATTTTGACCAATGCCAATCCTTTTCAAGGTTTGCCAGGCAGCAAATAGTTAGCAGTAGTTTTCCATTAACTCCTTTTGGGGTGTGATCCCTGGGGACTGTACAGCTTGCCTAAGGCTACCAGGCTGGTTCTGTTTTCTAGAGCAGTGATTCTCGACCTGTGGGTCTCCAGATGTTCCTGGACGGCAACTCCCAGAAATCCTGGCCAGCTCAGCTAGTGATGAAGACTTCTGGGAGTTGCAGTCCAGGAACATCTGGGGACCCACCGGTTGAGAGCCACTGTTCTAGAGGCACAGTGGGGAATCGAACTTCCAATGTCCAGCTCCACAGCCAAATCCCTAAGCCCCTGTGATGTCCAGGCACCCTTTTGCCGTTTGGACAGCCTGTGTCTTATGAAGTGGCTAGCACTTTCTTCAATCCTTCCTCAGCGCTCACAGCCACCGAGAGTGATGGCACTCTGTTGATGGAGCAGTACGTCCCTTGCCCAGTCTGCTCGACCCCTAAAATGCAGGAAGGGAAAGATGGCCAGAAAACAGAAGATCTTCAGTACTTCAACCTGGAGGATTGTGTGCTCGCGGCTATAGAACTGGACAGCATCGCCTGCGCTCATCACCCGGATGTACTTGTGCCTTTACAGGAACTGGTTCCCGAGCTCTTCATGACAGATTTTCCTGCCAGGTATAAGTAAGCTCTTGTTTCTTGTTCCCCTGGAACCAGAGCAGCCCATTTGCGCATCCCTAAGAATTCAGCTGGCTTTCCAATTCATCCATGCCTTCTATTTGTTCTTCTATTGTGTTGCTCTATGAACACTGTTGACTAATATGTGAAAGAGTCAGTGTTCCATAGAATCCAGGAATAATTGAGTTGGAAGAAGCCTATAAGGCCATCAAGTACACACACACACACACATACACACACACACACACACACACATCAAGGCAGGAGGGATCCAAAGCAGGTCTGACAGATGGTTGTCCAATGTTTCCAGCATTTGAGCACTCACCGCTTCCCAACATCATGGGTTCTGTTGTCGCACCGCTCTAACAGTTAAGACGTTTTTTTCTTGATCTTCAGTCTGTACCTGGCTTCTGAGCCCATTGTTCTATGTCCTGCACTTGGGGATGATCGAGAACCGATCCTTGCCCTCCTCTGTAGGACTAGCATAAAAGTATCTGAAAAGTGCTACCATATTGCCCCTTGAGTCCTCTTTTCTCTAAGCTGAACATGCCCAGTTTGATGGTGCTCTAGCCATCAGGTCATGATCATACACAACATGCCCTGTTGGTTCTTGATGATTTAGGGCAGGGATGTCCAAACTTTTTGCAAGGAGGGCCAGATTTGGCAAGGTGAAAAAGTGTGTGTGTGGGGGGGCGATCATTTGGCTGCGTCTGGCCCCCGGGCCGGACTTTGGATAAATCTCTATAACATGCAAGGAGGCGGGGAGGACCCTGCAACAATGGAGCTGGGGGCGGGTAGACTGGGCAGGTGGCTGGGTGGTGGTAGACAGAGGCAGGGAGGGCAGGCAAACCGTAAAACTGCAAGCTAACACCTCCATCTGGTATGGGGAAGGGCCAGCTGGCGGGGATGCATGATAGGCTGAGCTGGCAGGGAGAAGCGGCCGTGGGCTGCTTGTAATTTGAAAACGGGCCGCATTTGGCCCCTGGGCCTGATTTTGGACAGGCCTGGTTTAGGGGAAAGACACCAAGGATCCCAAAGCCTTTGCTTCTGTTTGACTGGCATGGCTGACTGTGGTCCCTTGCATAAAATATAGCACAGTGTGGATGTCTTGCTTCCTTATAAACAAAATTTCTGCCTTTCTCTCTCTTTTCCCCCTTCCCTGTCCTGCATGCCTAGCAGACTATTTTTGGAAAACAGCAAACTGAAGTACACTGAAAATGAAAACAACATGCTTGGCCAAGGGGGAAGTGGAACCGTTATATATCGGGCACAGTATCAAGGGAAACCTGTGGCAGTGAAGCAATTTCACATTAAAAAATGCAAGAGCTCTGCTTGTTCAGCTACAGGTATGGCACTCCTTATTTGAGGTGGTTTGGGGGCAGACCCTTTCTCTCTCCTTATCATCCACACGTACAAGGAGATAAGCTTAGAATCCTAGAATCGTGGGGTTGGAATGGGGCCTGTAAGGCCATCCAGTCCAACCTCCTGCTCTGTGCAGGAATACAAATAAAAGGAGATCTGCCAAGTGGTGGTTCCATATTTTTCTTGAACACCTCCAGTGCCTTATCGTGCTGCTCTAACAGTTAGGAAGTTTTTCCTGATCTTCAACCCAAATCTGGCTTCCTGTAACCTGATCCCATGGTTGTGTGTCTTGAATTGTGGGGTGATCAAGAACAGATCCTGACTTTCCTCTGTATAACAGCTTTTCAAGTATTTCAAAAGTGCAATCCTGTGTCTCCCCTGGGTCTTTATTTCTCCAGGCTAAACATGCCCAGCAATTTTGGTCTTTCCTGACAGGAGTTGGTTTTCAGCCCCCTGATCCTCCTTGTTGTCTTCCTCTGTAAATACAGGGTTTTGAAACTTAATTTTCAACCTATACATTTCAAACCCTGCATTCAACTTTTCAGGATTTATTTATATGCAGGTCTGGAACCTTAGCACCAACGTTGACACTGGAACTAGCAATAGAATGTGCCTTGTGCATGAGGGTGGAGGGGGTTGGAGGAGAGGACGTGTGTTTCAAGAAGTCTTTATGGAAGCTGGCACTCATCCTTGAAAAAGAGGATGCATAGCTGTATATCTTTGCCTACCCAGAGTTAGAGGTGGTCAACAAGAGGCAGGAGAGATCTCTGTCTCCTCTACCTGCTCCCCTTGCCTGATCTGTCACAATAAAAATGATGAGTGTTGACCTTTTGCCTGTGGGCTTTCCGGATGTCTTTCGCTGGTCCTTTACTGGAGGGATTGAGCTTTTAATTTGACCCAGTAGGGCTGCTTTTGTGTGTACGCGTGCCAGGATCTTGCGGCATCCAAGGACTCATGGGCGGTGCATTGTTTTCTTTGCCTAGACACGATGCTGAGGCACCTGCGGGCCATGGATGCCATGAAGAACTTCTCTGAGTTCCGCCAGGAGGCCAGCATGCTCCACTCTCTGCAGCACCCCTGTATCGTCTCCTTAATCGGGATTAGCATCCACCCGCTCTGCTTTGCCTTAGAGCTGGCTCCTTTGGGGAGCCTCACCACCGTGCTTTCAGAAAACTCCAAAGGTGAACTTGGCTTCTTTTCTACCTGCCCTTTCACAAGTGATCCATCAGAGGAGCTTGCGTGGCCTCTTGTGGGAGAAGAGTCCCAGTGGTTTGATTAATCAATGGGTTGGGTAAGCCACCTTCACCATCCTTCAACCAAGGGCACGCCAGGCATCTTTTCCCAAACCAAATGTCATTGTGGTGGTGGTGGTGGTGAATTAGAAGGAGGAGGAGGAGGAGGAGGAGGAGGAGGAGGAGGAGGTCATCCTAGTTCAGTGATGGCAAACCTTTTAGAGATCGAGTGCCCAAACTGCAATTCAAAACCCACTATTTTTTTTGCAAAGTGCCAATACAGTAATTTAACCTGTATATAGGTGGCTATGAAGGGGCAATGCCATGTGCCCACAGAAAGGGCTCCGAGTGCCACCCTTGGCACCCGTGCCATAGGTTCGCCATCACTGTCCTAGTTGGTATAGTCCTAATCTATGGAGATTGTTGAAGTGGAGGGGATTGCATGCTTTAGTGAGGATGAGGGCCTTGCTGGTGAAGGCTCTTCCAAGCCAGACAGGTCTCAACTGAGATACCAGACCAACTGTGTCCACCAGCCATCAATTATGATGGGAGGGAATAAAACAGAAATTGGTTGTTTCCCAGGTTGACATGGAGCATGCCAGATGCTACAACCCTGGACATCTGGTGACAAATAAGGCTTAGCAGACCTGTTGTGGAATCAGGACAGGCTGCTGCAAAGCTCCTGGAACAATGCAAGAACAAAACTTGGACTCCCCCTGAAAATTGAGAAGCACCCATACTGGGCCAATATTTGACAGATACTTAGGTTTTTGGTTAAAATTTGTATCTGTTATATAATACCAGCCCATTTAAATGTTTTTAATGTTGACTGAAGAGTAGGAAGGGATGCTATGGACCATTGAATCCAGCTCCCTTCAAAGAGGCACAGGGGGGAATTGAACTTCCAACCTCAAACTCCCCAGCCAATTTTCTCCCCTCTTGTTCTACAGGGGCCTCTTTTGTTCCACTGGGCCACATGTTGACCCTGAAAATTGCCTACCAGATAGTAGCTGGCCTGGCTTACCTCCACAAGAAGAGCATCATCTTCTGTGACCTCAAATCAGACAACATCCTAGTGTGGTCCTTGGATGTAAAGGAAAGCGTCAACATCAAACTGTCGGACTATGGGATTTCTCGGCAGTCCTTCCATGAAGGAGCGCTAGGAGTGGAGGGCACCCCTGGCTACCAAGCCCCAGAGATACGGCCTCGCATTGTCTATGATGAAAAGGTAATGCTTAATGTCTCTGCTTCCAAAGGTTGACATTCAGATCTTAGGAAGGCCTCCTCGATTGTGCCTTTTTTGGTGTGAACCTGAGGATGATTTTTGGCAATTAGGTTTGGAGGAGGGGTGGGCATGAAATGGAGAAATTGAGTTTTGTTTCATTTCATTTCTACTCGTGGTTTGTTTCATTTCATTTTTAAATGACTTTTTGTAAAAAAAAATTGTGACAAAACGAAACAATAACAAAATGATTTGTTACTCTACAAAATGGCTCCCCTGGGTCCTAGAGGCACCAAATTTGGTGGGTAACTTTTTACCATTTTACAGAGTAATGAAACATTTTGTTTTCAAAGGGGGGAAAAAGCATTTTGCTTCATTTTGTAATGAAACACGATTTCCCATTTCATTTTGTTTTGTAACTTTTTGTAAGGTGCCCATCTCTAGTTCATAGTCCTCCGGTTTCAGCAGGATGGTGTTTCATTACACAACGATTCTGTTGGCGCAAAATCATTGGGTTGGTTCTGGTAATGCAACCATATACATTTATCCACACTGAGTGCCTGATGCAGTACAAGACAGCACCCTTATCTGCACCATCAGTATCTGCTGATTCAGTTATCCCCAGTATAAAAATGTTAAAAGAAAGACCCTAGAAGGATATATTTCTAAATATAAAGTTATAGAACTGGCCATTAGACGAGCTGAGACCATACTTTAAAATTAGCATTTTAATTCCCCATGGATATGAAGGTCCTACTGAACAGAGTAGCAAGAGTTCACTTTGGTTTTCTGGGATGGGAAGGAAGACACCAAGTTTGTGTGTCAGTAAATGGGATTTCCTCTTTGGTGATTCTGCTCTGAAGGCTATAAAATTGATTTTTGGTGTAAATAAAATTGAGTCTGATTTATAGTTTAGAGTTGATTTCTATCTTAAAGAGGGCTAAGAAGCCACATCTGTAGTCTCGTATGAATCTCCCTCTGAAGCCTTATTTGTTCACTAGGTTTGGCTGCTATTCAGGGGGTTCCAAAATTTGGAAGTAAATGGAGAACAATGGGCATGCAAAAAAAAAAGGTATCAGGTAGAAGACGGGAAGTCCAAAACACCCATTAAAACCTACTTCTCTGCAACCACCCCTTAGGTGGACATGTTTTCCTATGGGATGGTCCTCTATGAACTGATGTCAGGGCAGCGCCCGGTGCTTGGTCAACACCAGCTTCAGATCTCAAAGAAGCTTTCCAAAGGGATCCGACCCGTTCTGGGTCAGCCAGAAGAGGTTCAGTTCCATCGAATGCAAGCCCTGATGGTAGAATGCTGGGACACAAAGCCGGAGAAGGTACAAGGGAGAAGGGTTTTTTTTTGGGGGGGGGGAATCAGCATTGACACGCTCTTGTTAGTTGGCCCTCCTCTGATTCAAAGAACCATCGGCAGAACTCCTCTGGCTGAGCCTGCGGGTTTTTCAAAACGTGCACCCAATTTCTGATGGTGGGCACCACCTGGATATTCCTGGGAAGCATAGGGTGAAGACCTGTTGCTGTTTCTGAAGCTTGGAAGGTCCATTATTGGGGACTCATTGCTGTAGTATGTCATGTGGGGTATATGACTCTGCTTGCACTTGCTTTGGTGCACCATTATTATCTTTGTGAAATGTTTTTAAGCATTATTTTTAGAAGCCATTTTGTTTGTTTGTTTGTTTGTTTGTTTGTTTCATTTTTATACCACCCATCTTCCATACTAGAACTCTGGGTGGTTTGCAATTTAATAAACATCAATATACAGATATAAAGCATCAAAATACAGATAAAAAGTGGGGGAAAGCCCTAGGCAAAGTACATCGGGGGCGGGGGAGATTTAAAAAAATTAAATTAAATTAAATTAAATTAAATTAAATTAGGTCGCCATATGCCTCCCTAAAAAGCAAGGTTTTCAAAGCCTTTTTGAAGGCGGGTAGGAACTGTGCAAGGCACAGCTCACTCGGAAGGTGGTTACAGCTCAGGGTGGGACTTTTTTAATGTCTAGGACTGGAGTTCCCATAGTTCTCTTGTCTGGGAGTTCTGCCTGACAGATGTTTTACAGACACATCTAAACATAGCTTGCCCGGGAGAAGGACTCCAACTGGAAGGCTTTTGTTTCTTAGGTATGCCAAGCTCTACGCAGTTATTGTGCTCAGAAAGAAAGCTCCCAGCTAGTCCTGGGGCAGGAACGGGAAGGTTGTTGAAATAGCTCATCCTTAGAGCATTCCAGTTAAGACCTTTATCCCATGTGAGACATATTTACAACTCCCAGAATAGAGGATTGATTGATTGATTGATTGATTGATTGATTGATTGATTGATTGATTGATTGATTGATTGATTGATTGATTGATTGATTGATTGATTGATTGATATACCATCGGTCTGTCTACCAAGCCCATTCTGTGCGGTTTACAACAAGACAAAACCATAATCAGCAACATCAAATTCTACAAAAATGTGTCAAATCAATGCATAAAAACAGTCAAGAGGGCAGAATCATTTTATCATTTTGATAAAATTCTACATGTTTTGACGGAAAGGTGTGTCCAAACAACCATGTTTTGAATAAGCGTTTGAAGTTATCTAGTGAAGGGGCCAGGTGAATATCTGGGGTGGGGGGAGGAACAGTTGATTTCATGGACATGGCACCACCACCGAGAAGGCCCTGTTTCTCATCTTCTCCTTCCAGGCTTCTCTAGGGGTCACTTTCCTCAGCCACTCCTCCTGGGATGAAGGGTGGCATGTATAGTTCCAGAAATCTGAAAACCCGATCTCTAATGTGTGCTTGAGATTTTTGGAAGCTCTGAGCTGACTCTGGCTGTGCAAACCCATTTATGTTATCACTTGTTAAAAGGTGCTAACTAGATAAAAAGGTTCTTCCCTCCTAGTCCATTTGTGGTTCCGAAATGGCGGCCAGCCTAGATGCCATTTGCAAGCACCCATCTGTAGGAAAGTTGGAAAGGAAACAGGATTGGGGGCTTCTCACCTCTGCCCTTCTCTCTTTCACCCAGCGCCCTCTGGCCTCCTCAGTGGTAAGACAAATGAAAGACCCAACTTTTGCTACCTTCATGTACCTGCTGCGGTGTGGAAAACAGTCTTCCTTCTTTGGTTCTCAAGGGCAAGAGTTCACCGTGGTTTTCTGGGATGGGAAGGAAGACACCAGGTTTGTGTGTCACTGCTTGTGTGTGTGTGTTTCTTTTAAACCCCTTTGTCCTTTGAAGTCACCTCAGGAAATCAGTTACTCAGTATCCATAAATGGCTATCCAGGATGTTTACTTATATCAGTGTTTTTCAACCTTTTTTGGGCAAAGGCACACTTGTTTCATGAAAAAAATCACGAGGCACACCACCATTAGAAAATGTTAAAAAATTTAACTCTGTGTCTATCAGACACACACAAACACACTTCTCACCCTCCCAAAAAAAACCAAATCCATCCTCCAGCCCAGGCCCTCCCAAGGCATCCCTATCAAAATGTCCACCTGCCCTCACCTTCCCCATCCCTCCTACTGGCACTTTTTTTCAGAGGAACTTGCAAACCCAGGAAGGTGGGGCTGGGGGAGGCTCTTCATATACGACCCCCAACCCCCATCTTTTACCCCTTCCAGTATAAGCCTCCCTTCTCTCCCCCGCCCCTGCCTCCTTCCAGCCAGGCAGCCACAGGGCCCGGAAGGGACCCCCCATCCCCTTCTCCTCCCTAGGTCCTAGGAATCCCCTCCTCAGCCTCCCACGTCCTCCCCTTTATTTACCCCCCCCCACAAAAAATGACCATTGTCAATGGCCGCCCGCTCCCCACCCTTAAAAGAGGGGTGCGCACGCGTGCTCCTACCTGGCTCGGCAGGGGCGCGCGCCCACCCTCGGGAGGCAAACAGCGAGTGTGCGAGGCGGGGGAGGCAGGGAGGGGGGTTCGGTGAGCGAGGAGGAGGAACCAACCCCAAGAACCTTTAAGAGCGGCTTCTGGAGCGCCCTTCGCCGCAATGTGCCTGCGCGGGTCTCCCGGCTCTCTCTCACTCTCTCGCTCTCCAGTCTCCTCCTCCTCCTCCTCCTCCTCCCTTATTTTTTCTCCTTCCCCGCCCACGGCCAGTCGTTCCTCACCAGCGCACAAAGCACGCCGGGAAAGGTAGTCCGCTCTCCTCCCCAGGACCGCGTCTCAGACCTGCGGGAGGAACTACATTTCCCAAGGAAGCCTTGCGGCAGCCGGCTTCTTTCTGGCTTCCTTCCTCCGGCTCGCCGGCGCCGCACCGCTGCCTTGGTCGCGAGCGGGATGCGGGGGGGGCGTTGCTGGTGTAGGGAGATTTTTTTCCCACGGCACACCAGGCAACATCTCGCGGCACACTACTGTGCCGCGGAACAGTGGTTGAAAAACACTGACTTATATTATATGTTCAGACAATTCCTTTACATGAATCTACATTTGCCACTCACACATTACAAAATGAACCCTGGAGCTGAGTCTTGCCCTGTTCAAAGCCCCCTTCTATTGAATGGGGAACCTTGAATGGACCTGCATTTGGGATCTTGGAGGTCTCTGTGTATCCCTTCTGCCTTTGGAAGAGGATATTTTGGTCCATTGTGGCTCCATTTCTGAGGCAAAGGGGTGCATTTGCTCCAGAAGAAAAAGGACCACCTGCCTGGATTTCTGGTTTTAAATGTAAATTTAATTTTTAAGTAGTCAACCTTGAGGGTGGTTAGCAGAAAAATGTAGTCAAAGCACTTCAAAAGAGATAAAGATATACAGCAGGACTCCCCCCTTATGCAGGGCCAGCATCTACTGCCTGAAAATACTAAATAACCCCCCACCCCCAATATATAAAAATTATATTCTGAAGACATATATATTTCCAGAGTAGAGATGGGCACGAATAAAAAATGGCGTTTCGTTTGTCGTTTGTCATTGAGAGGTCCATTTCATTTCGTTTCTGTTTTTCGTGATTTTTTTGGAAAAATTTCATTTTTGTTTTTCATTTGTCGTTTCTACCTGCTTTTTGCGCAATTTTTAAAGCATTTCTGTGCGTGGGCATCCCCCAATGGCCCAGACCAGAGGGGAAACACTAAAAAAAATTGATGCTGGCAGAGACACAGTATAGACTAGGTACGCAAGGAGGCTGCAAAGGCAGCGGCGGGCGTTGCCCAGGGTGCAAGGCAACTGCAGAGTGACTGCACTGTGGGGCAGGGGAGGGTACTCACTGAGAGGTACGCAGTCACACACGCACACAGGGAGGCTGCAGGACTGAAGCTAGAGTCACAGAGACAGCAATCCCTCCCTAACTCCCACCGGAGACTGCAAGGAGGACGGGGGCTGCCAGAGCTTTTTATGCCCTCTGTGGCTGCCAGACCTGCCCAGTCTGCCACCTGAGCATGCTATTGATTGAAGTTGTCCAAGAATTTACATGATCCCATCATATGGCTTGCCTCCATGTTGTGGCTGGAGTGGCAACATCCATTTTGTCATCCTTAAAGGGAAAAGAAAAAATACATCATGATGGGAGAAGACAAAAACAAACATTTTAAGGACCCCTACCCCCTGGTAGGTATTATCAGACAGTATAAATAATTATCGCTGCATTTTTATGGATGTCCAGGGCATTTTTTAACATTTAAAACAGCTCATTTCATTGCATGCCGCCAGTAATGAAAACGAAACGTAACGAACACAATTTTCGTGGTTCTGTTCGTTTTGTTTCATTTTCATCACAATTTTCGTTTGTCGTTTCATTACGTAACGGGACAAACGAATAACGGAAACAAAAAAATGTTCGTTTCATGCCCATCTCTATTCCAGAGTGCATTTACCAGAATTGGTGGCTAGAGAGATCCAGAATCCATGCAATGTATAGCATTCAATGTCTGTGTTTTTCAATATCCATGAGATTGAACAAGATCAGATCACCCATGGATTCTGTGACCGTTACTGCATTCTTTGCATTTATATGTAATTTATTTACATTTATATATTGCAACCTGGCTGTTTCTCTCTCTCATCTGACCATCTCACCGGCTACATTTTCCTCTTCCTTAAAGAATGTTTCCGTCATTTTCCTGCCCATTTGGGAAGTTTTAGGTAGCATTCGGAAATACGCTGTGTAGGTGTCACTGTACAGTGCGATTGGGTGAGCAGGCCCCTCACCTTAGAAATAACAGGATTGCACAAAGCCTGGCTTTTACCTTCACTGCATCTCACAGAATGCTGGTTTGATACCAGTGGTGCCATTAAAGGAAGTCCTTTTTTTTACCCCTGGTTTCAGAAATTACACCGTCGTGAATACCGAGAAAGGCCTTGTCGAAGTTTCGAGGATGAGCTGCCCAGGGATGAAGCTGTGTTGTCAGATGAAGGTCCAGAGCTCTCTGTGGACTGCCACAGAGGTATTTCTTCTGCAAAGCATTGAGGCCTTGCAATGAAGAGGTCTCGTCCGTCCAGTTGCCTGCAGGGCTCCTTGCATGACCTCTACTATTGGGGGGGGGGGGCGAAAGCTGTGAAATAGGGATGGGCACGAAACAAAAATATTATGTTTTATTTCATTTCATTTCCTCCCCAACATTTTTTTTCATTTCATTTCATACAATTTTTTCCAATTAAAAAATCGTACGAAATGAACCACTAAGTGAAGTGGTTCATGCGGGAGGGGGGCTGGAAAGTGGCGGAGGGACAAAAAGTTTTTTTAAAAGCCCTGGGCTTGTTTTAAAAAACGTTTTCCCCTCTTCCAAGCCCTGCCTGCCAGCTGATCAGTGCTGGGGTAGCGGGGAAAAACCGTTTCCCCCACCCTAGCGCCGATCAGCTGGTATGACTTGGGGGAGGGAAAAAGTTTTTTTTTTAAGCCCAGAGCTTTTTTAAAAAACGTTTTCCCTCCCCCAAGAGGCTTACAGACGGAACAAAATGGTTCATTTCAATAACAGCAACAAATAACAAACCATTCCATTTCATCTGTAACAACATGCTTCTTCCTTGTTTCGTTTCGTTACGTAATGAGATGATGAAACAGCATTTCGTTTTTTGTTTTGTGCCCACCCCTACTGTGGAATCAGTTGTTTGAACGAGAGAATGAGAAATATAACAGGAAACGAATGTTCTGCTTGATCACAAAACCACTGGCAAACTGTTGAGTGACTTTGGGTGTTTGTTTGTGTCCCAAAAAGCACTTTGTTGTTCACCACCTAAAGGCAGGGTGGACACATAAACCGTCTGCTGAAGTAGCAATGGAATGGACAGCAGTGTCTGTGGAGGAGGAGAGAGTGGGCTGCTGCCCACCCCCCAGAGGTCAGAGACAGGGTAGGAAGCAGCATCTGCAGGGAAGAGGTCAGCCTTGGTGATCAGCATGTCTAAATTTTGGCCCTCCAGATGTCTTGGACCACAACTCCCACCGTCCTTTGTCATTGGCAATCTAAGCTTAGAATTCTGGGAGTTGTGGTCCAAAACATCAGGACGGCTGAAGTTTGAACATGCCTGCCCTGTAAGATTTGGAGCTGATCACGGAATGAGGGACAGGGGAGTGGGTGGAGGTGTTGTGAGGTGGAGGAAGCACTGAGGACAAGCAAACAGCCTTGCTGACCAAATTGTTTGCCATCCATTCATTACGTCCCTGTCCAGCCTTCCTCAAGGGAGCTCACAGAGCTGGGTCTACGACGGTCCTGTGAAGTAGGTCCAGGTGAGCAACTGGGCCTTGACTGGGGAGCTTGGTGGCCAAATGGGGGGATTTGAACCAAATTCTATTGACACTTAGCCTCTGCTTCTAAATGCAGAATTGCCACCTTTGAACTTCATGGCCTGGCTTTCATTTGAGTGCTTAAACTCCGGATAGGCATGGAAACAAGAAGCAGAGTAGAGGGTTTAAGACTCCTCTGCAAAGGGAGGATACAACCAGAAGATATCATTATTTGTGGAGACGCTGAAAAGCAGAACGGCTGTTTCTTGTATGCTTGTTCAACACTGCCATTTCCAATACAGCGTGGCTATTAAGTCCAGGGGAGTTAGCATTTTAAGGGGTTGTGGGTGGGAGGCATTGCCCTGAATTCTTCTCTGGTTTTGCCAGTCTTTATATCTGCGTTCTCTACTTCCCTTGTAATACATTTCCTTCCGTTCAGGACGGAACGAGCATAATTATAGAAATACAGTTTCTTTTCTTTGCTGTTGCACAGGACCAGAAGATCTACGTGTACAGTTTACAAGGCATGTGTCCGCTCAAGGTTCCACAGAAGGGGCTAGACACACCATCCATGGTCACTTGCTTCCTGGCAGTGCCCGTTGTGAAAAAGGTAAGCAGAGTGCATTTCAAGTGGCTTAATTCCTTCCAAGCATCGGGAAAGAAATCTTAAATCTGTTTTCTGTTCATTTTAGAAAGATTGCTTCTGATTAGTTAAACGTATCAAGTTTGCTGAGAGAGAGAGAGAGAGTCTTGCTTTAAACATGCTGCACTTGAAGATTATTACCCTTTTATGATTTCTGGCTATTTCTGTGTAACTGCTTCCCTGCAATGCTTATGCTTTGCTTGCATGATAACAGTTATTAGTAATAAATGCCCTATAACCTTTTGGTTGTAGGCTGGCTAAACAAGCTGGGCTAAGAAAGTAATCGGCATGTTTGCACAGCTTTTGATACAACAGGAACAATATGCTAGTGGGGAGATTCTGCATGGAGGAACTCATTAGCTGATGACAAAAATGTTTCATTCTCATGTTTAATTCCCTTCTGCCCTTAGAACTCCTATATGGTGTTGGCCGGTTTATCAGATGGTCTTATTGCAGTCTTCCAAGAGTCGCGAGGTGTCCCCGAGGACGGCTGTTCTTATCTGTGCTCCCACACTGCCAACCGCACCAAGTTCCAGATCGGCGATGACGATCCCCGCCAGAACCCTTACCCGGTGAGAGCGATGGAAACCGCCAACAACGGGGCTGAGGTCTGGTACAGCAACGGCCCTGGCATCCTCGTCCTTGACTGTGCAGCCATGGAAATCACCCGGCGGCTGGAGCCCTACAGCCCGCCTTCCACCGTGGTGTCCATCGCGTGTAGCTCGGACTGCAATGGGGAGGAGGTGGCCTGGTGTTTAGACGACGCCACCAACTTCCTGGTGATGTACTACACCTCGACGTACCAGCTCTGTGCACGCTACTTCTGTGGAGACCGCAGCCCCCTGAGGGACATGTTCACGGTTCAGCCACCCTCCCCCTTGATCCCTGCTGCCTTGGCTGCTAATGGGAGCCTGACTCCGGAGGTCAGCTCCCCAGTGGACGTTAGCATCTTGAAAAGCCAAGAGGTAGGCATTCAGATAATAAACCACCAGGACTCCGTGACGGACTACTGCTCTGTCTCTTCGCACACCTTATCTGTCAACCAGACGTCAATGTCCTCCTTGAGTCTGCTCAGCTCTCCGAGCAGTTTCTCCAGCGTGCCTTTCTTGGTAGACTGCGAGGAGACGGACAAGCTTCAGGAGTCAAACCCTCTTTCTGAGAAACCCGAAAGTGATGCCGTCTCAGCCAGTGATGACCTGGGGTGCCTTCAGGCAGTGAGAATCCTCCCTGTGAAGGACCTCCTGTGGATTCCCAGGTGCGTTGCTTTGGGGTCACCCCTGAAAATTTGGTTGAAGGCCTTCTGTCTTGCTTCTCCATCTCACCAGGAGTTAGTTTAATAGGCAAAAGTGGGCAAAGTATGCCCTACTCCTTAGGAAAAGGATGGACTACCTATCAGTTTTATCAGGCTCCTACTTTTTGAACATGGAGGCAAAGAGTCCTGCCTCCTCCTGAGCTGCCTCACTTTAATCACATCCAGTCTATTGCATTGCTGCTTATGTAAACCTGAGAACCCTTGAGCCTGGTGAGGACATTGCAGCAGGTCCAGAATGCAGCAACCAGACTTATTCAGGTGTAAGTTCCATCACTAGAGATGGGCACGAAATGCATTTTTAATTCATTTCATTATTTATTATTTATTTCGTAACATGATGAAACGCATAACGAACAGAAATTTCTGTTTCGTTCCATTTCGTTTCTCCATAGGAATGCATTAGTAATGCATTCCTATGGGGAAAACCCCTCAGTTCCCCCCACAATGCGCCTGATGGGGCGCAGGAAACCTCAGGCTTTTGCCCCCCCCCCAGCGCCATCAGCTGCCGCGCGGGCTGGGGAGGCAAAAAAAAGAGTTTAAAACTTCATGCCTTTCCCCCTGCATGGGGAAAAGGCAGGTTTATACTTTGGGGGGCGGCGGCTTCCCCAGCTCACATGCCAGCTGATGGGTGCTGGGGAAGGCAAAAACAAACAAACCACCTTTTCCCCACCCAATTGGGCGCGGGGAAAGGTGGGAGGTTTTTTCTTTTTCTTTTTCTTTTTCTTTTTCTTTTGTCTCCCCCAGGCAAAAAAAAAGTTTAGAAATGAACTCCCACCTTCCCCCCACCCAATCAGCATGGGGAAAAGGCGGGAGTTTTAAACTTTTTTTGCCGCGCCAGCGCTCCAGCTGATCAGCGCTGGAGCTGGCGAAAAAAAGTCACACAAGCACCACACACCCACACCCACACTGCACACATAACAAACCAAACCAAAACGAAATACAGAATGATTTTTTTTTAAAAATCACTTTGTACGAAACGAACCCCCCTCTCCCCAAACTAAAAACAAAATGAAACGAAACAGAATTTTTCATTTCGTGTCCATCTCTACCCATCACATATCACCAAGTCTGGTTCACCTCTGCAGGCTCCTGGGTGTTTTCCACGCCACGACCAAAAATTTAGTGCTAATCCATAAAGCCTTTAATTGTATGTGGGCCCCTTTCTTTCTCTCAGAAAATCAGCCAATCTCACCCTATTCATCAAGGCCTGGCTTCTCCAGGTTCCAATCAGAAATGGTGCCTTCTCCGCTAAAGTGCCTGCTTTATGGATTCAGGCCTCCTTCTTCTCAAAGGGATACCAAGGACATGTTTTGGGTTTTAGGAAGCATATAAGGGCATCCTCCTTTAGCAACTCCACCACTTTTTGAGGTTTCATTGGAAGCATCTATTTATCTCATTTGTTTCCGTGGGTGTTTGGGGTTGCCTCTTGTTTTACCTTTGTAAACCACTTAGAATGATGTCCCACACTAGGTCAGTAGACATATAAATGTAGGTAATGCACACATACATAGCCACATCTGTTGAGCTTTCATGCCTGGTCTTCAGCCAGTTAAATTCCCATTCATGGCTTTGTTTGAGCAAACCAAGGGTCATCAAAGACCATCACTACAATTTCCCTCCAGTGCTTTTCAACCCAAATATTCCCCACAGCTCATGAAGTCCCATCTGTTTTGGCACATTCCTTTTCTTGAAGATGTTAGAGATTCCTGGGAGGATATCCAGAATGTCTGTTCATTTCTTGGTTCAACTTTAAAAAACAAACAACCAATATGTATATATATATATATACAAAAATGAGAGGACTCATTTTTACAAGCCTCCTTACATATACTGTAAGCCCCACTGGAGAAGTACATCTTTGGAAGACCATTTCAGAAGCTGTGCAATTGATCTGGTTCTTCTTCCTGTTCTCTAAGGATTAATGGTTTTGGCTCTGACCAAGAACTTCCTCAGAGGAACATACGAAAAGCAAGCCTTTTCCCTGTTTCCTGATAGGTTTCCTTGCTAACTGGCTTATTTCCCCCCCCCCTTTTTTTTTAGACGTGGCGGAGATATTATAGTCATCGGCTTGGAGAAAGAGGCCATTTCTCAGCGGGGGAGAGTCATGGCTGTCCTGAAGGCCACCGAGCTGGCCTCCTACGGGTAAGGAGGACAGGGGAAATGCTGTCAACTAGTGGTTCCCCAGATGTTCTTGGACTGCAAATCTCAGAAGCCTTCACCACTAGCCGTACTGGCCAAGATTTCTAGGAGTTGTAGTCCAAGAACATCTGGAGACCCAAGGATGGGGACCAATGCTTTAGAAGGAACCCACACGGAGTGGAACAGCACATACCCAACAAACACAGGGATCCTAGTTTGGCCCTCACCCTCCCATCTCTGGTCAGGATGACACAAACATTCAAGGAGAGGTGCCTGCATGCAGACAATTTTTCTTGAACATTCATGAGCAGCATTGAGGGTGAAAGTGACTTTGATTAAGGCAGGTTTGCCTCTGCCTAAGCCATGCAAACCTCCCCTTCCCTAGAAGAAATGTCAAAGAGAAAGAGAACATATTACCTCCTAGTAGTTAAAGAAGTCAGACTGATAGAGTCAGTGACATTTTGTACTGGAGAAGACAAAAACTTAACAAAACGTTACAGACCGTTAGGAGGAGAAGAAATCATCATCATCATCTTAGGACTGAAGAGATGGAATGGACCTCATAGATAGAACATCAGGGAGACATAGTAATTAATAGACATGGGCACGACTTGGTGAAATTCTCGTTTCCGTTTCTGTTCCTCGTTTCCATTACGCAACGAAAACGGAAATGACAATTAAGCCGTCAGAACTCGAACTCGAACCGATAAACGATAAATTGGGTCTGATTTGTCGTTGTCGTTCATGGCATCGCGCAGCGATCGCGTGATGCCAAGCGGCACAGAAAAAAGTTTTAAAAATAAAAAAATCCCAATTTCCGGCCAAAAAAGCAGGCAAAAATATGCCTGTCTGAGGGCATCTACCAGAGGGGTGGTTTCTGGGTGGGGGGGTCCCCGGCCTCCCCCCCCCTCTCCTGTCCTGGGCTGCTGGACCTGGTACCAGGCGGGGGGGGCATCACTCTCGTCGTCTCCATTTGCCATGCGGTGCGAGGGGATCCAAAATGGCGACAGCAATATTTTTTTTGAAATCATGGTCCAAAAACCCACCAAAGCACCACAAAAACATGCGAAAATTAGCTATTTTAAATGCTTGAATTTTTACAGTAGCAGCAGTGGGTTTTTCTAGCAATAAAACGTCTCCATTGATTTTATTTTATTTTATTTTTATTTTTATTTTTTTACACCTGCGCAATGATGGGCTGGCCATGGGATGGGACCATGCAAATTTTTGGAGCCATTCCACCAATTGCATGGCCACTTGGCCAGGTTTTGACTGAGACTTCTGGGATGTGCCAGTCGGACATAAAAAGCCCACTACCCTAGCCCAAACCCGAACCCGAACCCTAAGCCTAACCCATACGCCAGGACACTGTCCTTCTTAGTGGGTCAGAGGCACCCAGAGGTGCGGCCCACTAACTCACCCTAACCTTACCCGTAATAATCCTAAGCCTAGCCCTTGCCCTAACCCCAACCCTAAGCCAGATCTGTACTCGCATTGCACTACATGCAAGTACACTGTCCTTCTTAGTGAGTCAGAGGGCGCCCAGCAGAGGCATTCTTCTCTCACCTCACTCACAGTCCAAAGTTCCAAAAAACTCCAAACCTGTACGCCAGTATGCTGTCCTTCTTGGTGAGCTAGAGGCACCCAAAAGAGAGGTGCCTCTGCCAGTGCCACTTGGTACGCAATGGCTACACGGTCTAGCGGGCCAGAGGAGGCACCCACCCCAGAGAGGTGCCTCCAGGAGCCCGCCACCCTACTCCCCCCAAACCAGTACTAACGACAAATGACAAACGAAACGACACATTTTTGAAAAATTTCGCGACAAACGGAAACAAGCTGAAACGGGCAGGCTCCGACACACGACAACTCAAAACGTCATTTTTCCTGGTCGTGCCCATCTCTAGTAATTAATCAGATTCCCAGCTGCAGCCAGGCACCAAAACCATTGGGCTATTTAACTTTAACTTTATTTTTGTGTGGTCATGGACCCAAAGTTAAAACAAGAACAGCTAAAACAATAATTTACATACTTCAGAAGTTAAAACCAGTTCATTATCTTAACGAATTATCTTAATTATCTTAATTATCTTGAATGAGCCTTGTGGCACAGTAGTTAAATGCCTGTGCTGCAGGTAAAACTGCTCATGACCTTGGGTTCAATCCCAGGTAGCCGGCTCAAGGTTGACTCAGACTTCCATCCTTCCGAGGTCGGTAAAATGAGTACCCAGCTTGCTGGGGGGGTAGTGTGTAGCCTGCACACTGTAATTAAAATTGTAAACCGCCCAGAGACTACTTGTAGTGGGATGGGGTGGTATACAGTATAAGCAGAACACTTTGCTTTTTGCTTTTTAATGAAGCATTTTACAAGATCTTAGAACCCAGACTAGAAACTTTGCCAGTGTCTCCATGACTATCTGATTTGTACCTGCCAACATAGTCTTTAGATGTTCATTAGGACACATACTGGGACGTTTATTCATAACGGGATGAATAAGTTGCATATGTTTGTCCCTATAAAGGCTGCATTCTAGCATGATATGTATCAGGGTCTCTACTGTGTCCTCATCACAAGGACATAAACAATCCTTATAGGGCAGGGATGATGAACCTTTTTGACACCGAGTGCCCAAACTCGGTGATGGGGATGGCCGCGGGGGGGGGGATTGGCGGCAGCGGGGGGGAGGGATGGGGGCGAGGGCAGCAAGGGCGACAGGGGCAGCGGCAGGGTCAGGGTCATCGGTGGCGGCAGGCGGCAGGGATGGCGGCGGGGCGAGTGTGGCGGGGGAGGGGGCGGCAGAGGTGGCAAGGGACGGGGCGAGGGCAGCAATGGGGATGGTGGCGGCCTGGTCAGTGGCGGTGGCAGAGCGCGGAGGTGGGAGTGAGGACGGCAAGGGCAACAGTGGCAGGATCATTAACGGGGGCAGCGGGGATGGCAGTGGCAGCGGTAGGGGTAGGGTCATCGGTGGCGGCGGCAGGGGCAGGGTGGCATCGGCGGGTCCAGCGGCGCACGCAGCAGCCACAGAGGTGGGCCCAGAAGAGGTTGCAGCTGCCCAGCACCCTGCTCCCCAAGCCCCACAGAGCCTGGAGCCCGGCAACTTGGCCTCTTCCCCTCCCTGCTTCTTCCCTACTCCTGTTCCTCCGCAAATTCCTCATGGCTGGTCCAGCAGAGGGGGAAGTAGGGGGGCAGGGAGCATGTCGCGTGCCAGGTGAAAGCTCTCCGTGTGCCACCTTTGGCACGCGTGCCATAGATTCACCATCCCTGTTATAGGGGATGTTATGAAAGCGCCCTTCCAATATTGCTGAAGGGCAGCAGTTGAATCTAGCCCTAGAGCTGGCATGCCTGTATTTTGAGATGGTGAGTTTGTATAAATATTCTGCCATGATATTCCTATTTGTGCCATTTATAAAAGCATTATGCTACTTTTCTTTTCCTAGGCTAAATTATGTGTCAGGAGAAGCAAATTCTGCAGGCAGGGGGTGAAAAATCAGGCCCGTTGAACATACCTTTTCTGGGGGTTTTTTTCTTTCATATTGTACTTTTTAAATTAGTCAGTAGAATGCAGCCCAAATTAGCTGGACACAGAGCGGAACTATGTGGGGCACATGAAAATATCTATTTCAGTTATTGCAAAAGTTAGTACGCCATCCTTCCAGCTTGCAGTATTTTTTGTGTATAAGACTATATTATTGCCTAATTTTTAATACTAAAAATTGAGAGGTATCTTGTATGCTGAATTAAGCCGAGGGAAGAGCTGCCCAGTTGCGAAACTGTAATTTGAGGTTGGAAAGGTGTGTGTGAAGGGGGTGTCATATACATGAGGGCTGTCTTATAGATGGAAAATGCAGTATATACTTTCTGCAGTTGTTGTGGTTCACAGATGGGAAAAGCAAAAAGTAAGGCAAAGTGTTCTGCTTATATACTACCCCATACCACTTAAATAGTCTCTGGGCAGTTTACAGTTTTTTTAATTACAGTATGCAAACTAACTTTCGAGAACGAGACAGTAATAATTATCTCCTTGTAATGGCCAGTGTGCTAAATTAAGAGAGAGAGAGAGAGAGAGAGATTCTGGTTTTGTGTTTTGTTTTGTAACTTTCCTTCACGAACGTGGTTGCTTGTATTCCCAGGTCGCTGGTCGATGCCGCCATCTTAGCCAGAGACACTGTTGCGTGTTGCTTCAAGACCGAAGACATGGAATGCTGTCTGGCTGTCTGGAGAAGCTGGGGTGCCAAAGACTTTGAGCTTTTCTACCAGTCCTATGAAGAACTGGGTAGGCTGGAAACCTGCATGCGGAAGAGAAGGTAGTGTTGCCGCTTGCCACCATGGAGATGAAAGCTGGAGGGTCCATGGTGCAAAACTGACACTATTTTGTGTTGTACAAAAAGGAGTCCAGATTGGGTTCTCTTTTAAGAAGACCTGGATGGTTCTGCTCTCAATATTGCTGCTAAGAGACATTCCGAGAGAAGGTCTCCCCCTAATGCAATGGATTTTTACAACAGAAAGCCGTCTGCATTTTTAGGTTAATCAGTTGCATGTGTCTTGCCTTCATCTGGCCACTGACATCCCTGCAAAGTCCATGCCATGCTGTTTTGTTTTGCTCTCCTAGTCTTCCAACACGGATGATGGTCCAGAAATGACATGTTTTTGGGCTCTCTCCTTTTAGTCCTTCATCCCGTGGTGTTCGAGAACTTACGACAGGCCTACTCAAAGCAAGGCAGGGCAAGATGCACCTCTAAGGCTGCGTGGATTATGCCTGCCTCCGCTTTCATAATCTTTCAGGGATGATCCGTGCTACTCAGTCTCGGGTGCTTCCTGTATTTGTACTAGCAATGCCAAAAATTTCTTAGAATGCAAAGTCATCTGAAGAGATACTGATGGCAAAACCCCGGAGGCCACCTTTTGAGCTTATCAGACTTTGAACATCTTGAGGACTTGAAACGTGTCTTTCTTATTTGTGCATGCACCGTCCCCCTTTGCAGATGTGTCTGCAGAAATACATCTGCTGTGCAAGGCAGCATTTGCTACCCATTGCCAAGGCATGAGCCCTGTTGCTTCTAATGGGGCAAACGCTGTGTGGTGTAATGGCAGGCAAGAGGTGGGTTGAAGGCACTGCCTTTTACCTTCCACCGTTAAGAAGAGAATCCTGGTCAACAGCTTTAGCAAAGAAACTTCACCTCTAGGAGATGACCATTGTTTTCTTTCATAATCTGGCTGTGTTGAGGAGCTTTTCAGTGCCTAAAACACACCCCAGAAGGTCCTGAGCCTCCTTTGGAATCCCTTTGGGGAGAACCATTGTGAATACTCTTGAATCTCTGAAAATCACCACCAGCAGGAGGATTTGTCCAGCACCAGTGATTTTAGCAACTTAAAGACCCCCCCTCCATCCAAGAGCATCCAACTAAGAAAGGACTCTCAGGATGAATCAAAATTGTTTAATTAGAGAGCTGTGGTCGATGATATCATCAGCCTTATAGGACATGCTGCACAAAAAAGATTTCAGTCAGTATATTTATGATCTAGAATAGGGGTTCCCCACCTTGGGTCCCCAGATGTTCTTGGACTAAAACTCCCAGAAGCCTTCCCCACTAACTTTGTTGGCCAGGATTTCTGGGAGTTGTAGTCCAAGAACATCTGGGGACCCCAGGTTGAGAACCACTGGCTTAGAATGACAGGAGCCAACATTGGTAAATTATTTTATGATGCCTGCTCAGTTGGTTTGATCCAAGGTCCTTATGGCTAAGATGAATCCATGGCTCACATTCTGGCAGTGAGAAAGAACACCATTGAGAATATGTTTTCTAATGCGATGATTTAGTGGAAGGTTTTGATCATCTGTGACTTCCAAGGAAACAGCAACTGCTGCTATGTTGTCCCCATGGGCTGGTTGTTTCCATATCCAAGCCTTTGAGACAATGGAAGCTAGAACCATTGACTTCATAGTAACTTTCTAGCAAGTCAGAGTAGGACAGTGAATGGAATGATGGACTAGGATTTATGAGACCAGGTTCAAATCCCTGCTTGGACATTCAAACTCATTGGATTGTGTGTATAACAACGGTAAAATTACTGTACTCCTTAAATATGCCATATACACTGTAAATCCTGTAAGAATCATCATTAATCAAATGCAGCTTGGTGGCACCTAACAGCAACAGCATACAGGCCCAATTAAATGTACTCAAAAACTAGAACGGCCTGTCTGTATTTCTCCAAAAACTCACAATATCCAGTGTTTTAAGTTGTGCCCACTTAAGTCATTTTCTGTGTTCCAACAGGGTAACTGAGATGCATAGCTTCTGTTCATGTACCAATTTATTTATTTTTCTGGGAGGGATACATATTCTCAACTGAAATGTGTTCTTAAATGTGGTACGCAGGGAGAGGATCCCTTTTAAAACTGGCTGTAAGTTTCACAATGGGCTTAGATTGGTTAAAAAGATGGTGTGCTAAAATAACCAGCCTTCTGGTGGCCATTAAGTTTAACTCACTTCCTAAGAAAATAAGCGAGTTAGGGGAAAATAAATATGCACTTTAGAATTGATTGTGTGAATGTGAAACTGAGCATGGTTTTTATCACAGGTCACATCCGGTGTGACCGGGCCCTATAGCTGGGTTTGAAGAGCTTTAGCTCAATTCACACATTCCTCTAGTTTCAGTGGCACATAGTGTGATAGTGTGACTTTTTTTGGAACTGGGGCTCAGGGATTGACGGAGAAGAGAATTTCCCAGAAAATGTTTTAACACCATTATTTCAGTATTGCCATGAAAGGATTAAGCACAAATACCACAAGGAAAGCTTCTGTTTATATTTTTGGAATCAGCTAGGCTAAGACATGTGGAACAACTCTTTCCAAGATAAAAAATTTTTTTGATAGAAGGAATTTCTTTCAGTGGGAAAATGCATTCCACTCCAACTACGTGTTTCCTTATCTTCATTAATATATTCATTCATCATGTCTCTGTGGTTACTTTTTTTCTGTTAGGCTCTGAAGAGAAACATCTTCCTCAAGATGTACCATAGTCTTTCCCCTGCTTGCAAGGACAAAAAGTTTATTGAAAAGTGTAATGTCAATGTATGTTACAGCTCTCACTCTGTGGAGGAGTTATTTGCTCGGGTATGCACCCTGTAATCTGGTTATGTTTTTCTACAGAACTATGCCTGTAAAGATGTTTCAGAAATCAGATACAGTGGGGTCCATGCCATCTTTAGTCATAGGTTGGGCTGAACAATTTACAGATGTCTAAGGCAGCACACAGTCTCCTATGGGGCTTGAAGGAAGGCCCTAGATGCCCCATGTATATTTCTTTATTATTGTTTTTAACTTGAAAAGTTCCTCTTGCAACAGAGCTGCCTCTTGCACTCCTAGGGAGTCCCATTAAAATTCACCAAAAAGGGAAATAAAACAAAATCTGAGCAAAGTAAAATAAAATTTAAAATTTGGGATCAAGGGGGTTGCCCCCTCACTTAGCTCATAGACCACACCTTGCCAACCTGCACTATAAAGGTCACAGTGTGTAGGCCTGAAAACACCAACAGCACGTCAACACACACAATCTGGTGGCTTCATCCTCACTTCACCCCGCATCCCAGCACAGAACACTTCTGGCGCTGGTGAGAGCAACCGCCGTGGAAGTGTATTGGGGTGCGAGACAGGTTACACCACAGGAGGGGCGGCAGCTGCCCTTTTAAGGGGTGTTCCCTAATTTTGTTCCCCATGTAGAACTCTTATTGTTCGCTTTCCTCGTCAACTCACAACTAGAGAAGCTCCCCAGCCCTGTACATAAAACAGTTCCTTGTTATTTTTTTCCTGCAAATAACCAAAGAGAAGGTTTATAGGACATGTCAATAATGCCAATAGGGAATGCACTGTATATATTAAATAAATAAATAAATAAATATTCAAGGTGAATTGTTATTGAAAGCATGTACAAAAGAAGTCTTTTTTTAAAGGCATAAAAATTTTAAAAAAGCAAGTTTTCCCAGCTATCAGTTTGTATGTGAAAGGTTTTTTTTGTATAAGCCCACATCTTGTCTGATTATTTTATTATTTTGTTTATTATTATTATTACTGAATTATATGTTTGTTATTTGTTTTGTTTTGTTTTTAATTGATATGAATATGATTGTTGTAAACAACCCAGAGTTCCACAATGGAAGACGGGTGGTGTAGAAATACGTAAAAAAATAAATGAGTTCCTGAAATTTTGCTGTATCTGTCGGAAGAGTGCTTGGTGTAAAATTGAAATGCAAAATTCCTGTTGCTTTGCGGCAACCTTACCCCAGAGGGAAAGAGGTACGAAAATAGACAAGATCTTCCCAGGATTAAATGGTGTCCCTGTCACTTCCAATCGGCAACTGGTGGCCTCCTTTTATTCGTGACATCTTCTATATCAGCTCATGTTTTTTGGCCACAGCAGGAGAACGAGGAGCAGGCCGTGGGTTTGGTGCAGAGTGTCCGTCCAACCGTAATGAATTTATTGAACTGTGTATTGGTATCACTGCAAACTTGGCATGGTTTAATGGGTCGCCATGTCAGTCCCGGGAGTCTGCCACTTCCCAGGCAGAGTCGGCTTAGACTTCAGAGGGAGAATGAAAAAACAAATGCAGATCTCCCTAAGAATAAGAGCTACGGCATTTATAAAGCATTCAGTCCGTGGCATGTTCGGTTTTATTTGCCCAGAATGGACAAAAAACACCTACGTTAAGCTTTTGTAAACATCTGCAATTCTGCATGGTTTGAAGTGGCTCCGCGAACAGGATCTGAGTAATCAACTCAACCATTTGCCAAACAACCCGAAGCCTACTTAATGCTGAAGAGTCGAAGCTTGTGGGAGTTACTTTTGTGTTTAGTGTGTTTAGAATTGCACTGTTCACTACCTGATCGTTCTGGCACTTGAGATGTTTTTTAAATGTATTGCTGAACAGTTCAGTGACCCCAGGACATTATTTGAGGGTCCTGCCTTCAGAATACATGTCCCTTCCCTTCCCAACCATCTTGAGGTGTCAGGCAACTAGGGGTTGTTGTGACATCCAAGTCCTGGGACTTCTGAGTGGCGGGGACTGTGATGTCATCTGCTCTTGTGCTTGAGGATTCCCTGTTCTGTCTAAGCCTTGCTGTAATCCCGGCAGGGAAACAGACCTTCCAAGAAACATTACAGTACATTGTTGCTGTGCCTATTTCAATGGAAAGTGTTTGAGGGTTTTTTGGTCTCCAGTAGGGACTAGGAGTTAAGAATCATTGCCAATACACAAGACCTGTGACTACTTTGAGAAAAGCTGCAATTCTTTGCATCTCGAAATGGCTTATGCCATGGTAGGATCTCAGTTGGATGAAGCCAGCCTGGGCCTGATGGAAACAGGTGGCTCCATCTAGGATATAAGACCAGTAGGACATCAGGACGCCTGGCCCAGAAGATTGAGTTGTCTTGGCTGGGAAATTCCTTCTGTGGAGGCCAACTAAGCAGTAATCCATTTTGTAAGCATTTCAGAATCCCAAGAGCAAGATGCTATATATAGACAGTGGATCAGCATGAAGCAGAAGACACTGAACTACACTGAGTTCAAATCTCTTCTCAGGCAGAGTCTTGCTATTACATAAGGTATAGACATGCCAATGGAGCTTACAACACCATAAAGATGTGTCACAATCAGAGATGGGCATGATCCCATATCCGATAGGTTGCATTCAACCCACAATCTGGAAGTTGAGTCATGGCAGCTGGACTTCTTTTTCTTGAGAGATAGAAACGTTTTGCTGCTCAAGAGGTCAAAGTGGACTATAAGATGGAAGACTCACAACTAGCTTTATTCAGACTGAGGAAGCTGTTTGGATGAGCAGCAAAATGTTTCTATCTCTCAAGAAAAAGAAGTCCAGTTGCCATGACTCACCTTCCAGATAAACTCACCTGGATGACTGAGAATCTTCACAGATATAATTCAACCCACAACTTGCAGATTGTGCAGGTCTGGGTCCAAATGTACTAATTTCAAGAGCTAGGTAATATTCCCCTGTAGTAAAATTGGAGGATGTGTCTTTTTTTTTTAGTTGGTTAGATAGCCCAGTGAATTTGGTTATCTGGGTGTGGAGCCAGAGGCTGGGAGTTTGATTCTCCACTTGGCCAAGCTCCACAACTGAACATGGGAGCCCAAATCAAGTCGCAGCACCCTTTCCACCTCATTCTTTGCTTGCAGAAGTGCTTGTGTCCAGACACTAGAGGTCACTTGTTCTTTAAGGCTCCATCAAACTCACTAGGCTGGCATCTCCACGTCGGACAATTTGAGACAGTCAAAGCTGCTCAGACCTTCTCCAGAAAAGACTGGAGTTTCCAAAACTTGCACTTTCTAGAAATGGTCTCTCTTGAGCTTGGCCTAATTTCATCTCTACGCACCCTACCCTCTTCTGTCCTCCACTGAGCTTTTCCACTGCCTTCGGTTAAACCATATTTCAAGATGGATGGAGGAGATACTACCAGATGTATGTCTACCTTAAGTATTATTATTAAGAGTATTTTACCCCACCTTTCTCCTTGGAAAAGGACCCAAATGTATTTGACTGAAGCAAAGGACCCCCCCCCCAAGCATCATATAATACATTGCACATTAATTTCAGTGGTTCTTCGCACCACATTTTGCACCTCATCAAAATGGCCTCAAAGCAGAAGAAGTGGTGTTGCTTTGGTTGACCTTTTAGTTACCTAAGTTGCTCGACTTGTTTGCCACTTTTCTGCAAGGCCTTTCAGGGGGCCTGCATTTTCAAAATGTCAAATCCAGGGGTGGGGGGAAGGAAAGACAATAATAAATGTTTCAAGGCACTGGTGGTCTTTTCTTGGTGACACAAACTCCCTGGTCTACTTTGCACATCTCTTGACTGCCAGCTTTCTTCAGAAACCAGGCAGGACAAATACTCAATATCTATTCTAGGGTATAGCTGCCTAGATGCCCTAAGCATATCCGATCTCGCCTGATTTCGGAAGCTAAGCAGGGTCAGCTCTGGTTAGTACTTGGATGGGAGACCACCAGGGAATACCAGGTGCTGTAGGCGCCTGGAGTAGGAACTGGCAAACCACTCCAGTATTGCTGCCAAGAAAACTCCATGGATATGGAGTCACGAAGAGTTGGTCATGACTGTAACGACACAACACATTCTACGGTATACCACTTACAAGCAAAAAAACTATACACATAGGGAGCTGGAAGCAGCAATCTTAATGCATGCCTTTCACACAAGGGAAATCATAGTATCTGTGTGGAAATTCCCAGTCCAGTCCCTGACTCCTACTCCAAAGTAATCTAGCACCACCACATCTTCCAAACAGCTGAAATGTGTCAGATTAGGGCATATGGAGCTATATGCACATAACTTGAGGCAACCTTTCATGTTCAGTTCTCTCCCTAATCAAGATATTTCAAGGAAGCTATTGTTTAGTTCCCAGAGGGAACACCAATGATGGTCATGCTGCTGTTTCTGAAGTGTTTTTGAAATTGTATGTGATGTCTCAGCAGGCTAGAGCACTGAAAATTGTTGGCTACAAAGTTGGCAGCTCAGTGGTTCAAATCCCAGGTGCCACGCATCGGAGCGAGATCCCGCTGTTAACCCCAGCAGTTCGAAAGCATGTAAATGCAAGTACAGTGGACCCTCATATAACAAACTGTTTAGTATAAACAAAATCTGTACAACATAAAAAATTCCAGAGACGGGGGAAATTTGCTTAAGAGAATTGCCTATGGCATGAATCTGTACAACATAAAATGGTCACGATTAGGGATTACTCTGTTTCCAATGCATTCCTATGGGAAATTTGTGTAAAGGAAAAGTTGCTTAACAGAATTTCATTTGGAACAAATTAATTCCTTTATACAAGTACCACTGTAGATAAAAAGGTACTGCCATAAAAAGCGGGAAGGTAAAACAGTGTTTCCTTACAGCCACGCCGGCCACATGGCCACAGACTTGCACAACACTGGCTCTTCAGCTTGAATATAGAGATGAGCACCTCCCCTAGAGTCGAACACGACTAGCACACATGTGCGGGGGGGGGGACCTTTACCTTTACCTTTTACAACTATTTGAGGGAGCACTCCTTCGAGATACACACTCATTGTCTCATCTAGTAAGACCAGAAGGCTCCTCAGACTGATTCCATGACAAGAAATGCATTGCCATTCACTAGCAACTACTGGGCAGCCTTGTTATGGTCAGTTGGACAGTTGTTTTAGTGGGTCAGCACCTTTCGCATCAACCAGCACACCCCAGAGCTCACCCACTCAGGAAGCCATGGGGGGGGGGCTCACCTAGACTAGTGCATCAACTGCCCAAGCCCAGATGAAACCACCCTAAATGTACCGACGTATCTTTGTGGCAGATTGCAATTGTGGTAATCAGCTTGGAGACCGAATCCCAGTTCAAAGGCAAGGTAGATATTTAGTCAACAAGTAGGGCAATGGTACAGTTCCATCAGAGCATGTGGAGGTCAACGTATTCTTAACAATTCCAAAGCCCTACTGGTCTCCAGCCAAGAGAGATGAGCAGAAAGGGAAGAGCTTTCTTCATCACCCTTGTCTTCCTCCTGCCATTTCCCATTGCTGCTGATCTCACTGCTAGTTTTTTTATATCCTCCATGTTGGGGAAACTCAGAACCCTGAACTCTCATGCCCCACCCGCCCTCTCCAACACTTCCGGAAGTAGAGTTATGGTAACCAAAGGCTAAGATGCTTCTCTTTTTACAGTGTTTTCGCACTTGCACCTTTTTTTTTCACTACTGAGGAGCACTCCTTCTAGATACAGAAATTTTTTTTCATCTAGTAAAGACACATAGGTTCTTGAGGTTGATCCTATTGTTACTGTGCTTAGAGATTATTTGATGGGCTCTCAGCAGAAAAGGGCCACAGTGTTGAAACTTCCGAGGGGCAGAACAGGCAGAGCTGATCTTTCTCACCCTAAGGAGATGTATTTCTTTTTAAAACTGCAGCCCTGATGTCTACCTTTGCCGATGGACCTATAAGTCGGCAGCTGCACATTTTAGCCAGCCTGTTCTTCCATTTGTCAAATTTCTCCATGGTCAGTCTAGGCTTGACCGTGCTCAAAGAAGTTTACCCCTGCTCTTCAGCCTTTTGCGACAAAATGAAAATTTACTCTGCGTGAGCACCCATTGGCTTAAGCGGGAGAGGCCAAGACTGTAACAAGTGACCTCTCTTGCCCATACAAGCCATCTGATAATCTTTTTCAGATGGCTGTCAGGCTCCCTGTGAGCTTTCTATAGGGTCAGGGTAACAAACCAGGGGATGGGGGAGAGATCTAAGCATGGCAACCGTCACAGATGGTGAGAAGCTTAAAAAACAGAGATTCAAGAGACTACAAGGAAAAGGCTACAATCCACACCATATGTTGTTTGCTGATGGAAACCACATAGCAGTGAGGTTTTGCTTCTTTACCAACACTGTCCAAGACTATTACTTCACGTCCATTCTCGTCCTGGGAGGAAGTTCGTTGCGTGTTGATGTTGGTCTCAGTCAAGTGGTCTTCTTTCGGTTCTGCCCCTGTTTCCATGTACGCACGGACGTGATTGATGATACCAGCATGACTGTTAACACACGTCCTCTTTCCGTGATGAGATGTGAAATTCCATACCTTCGTTCTCTTTTCTTTCTTTTTTTCTCGCCTGACCTTCCGTTTTTCGATGTTCCGATTCTCCAAAGCCTTGCCTTCAATGTGTTATGGAGCAAACTTTGACACATTTGTCTTTTAAAAGCTATTCATTGCATTGCTAACTCCATACGGAATTTACTGGCGAATGTCGCTTCACACTCCTGCCACTAGATGGGTTCTGCTCCTATCATCACTTGTTCCATGATGAGCGTGACTTCACAGGCTCTTGTCTCAGAATGAGAAGTGTGATGAGCAGATTCCCGAGGCCAGGGAGGGGAATCTCTCATCAAGCTTAAATCGCAGTTCAGGGGGCGTGGTCCGGACAAACTCCCCTCATCCCGCAATGGACGTGCGGTTAGATTACTTTGTACCAGTCCCTAGCGGGACTGTGAACAGCGATGAGATGGGCGTGAAGTATCAGCCCAAGAGAGTAATCAAGCTTTTCAGATGAACTGTTGACCAGAGTCTGAAAACATCCAGTTGGAAAGGAGCAGCCCATGGTTTGCAGGGTGGAGGAAAGAAGGCAAGATTGGGACGCAAGTCTGGATTATCCTGTAACTGAGGGTGCCCGAGTTGCTGAGAAGCAAACCAAAAATGCCTCATCCTATTTGGACATCTGTCTGTGAATTATAAAATTACAAATTATAACATTCAGTTAAGTCTGTGAAGGTTCTCACTCTTCCAGGTGAGCTTATCTGGAAGTTGAGTCATGGCAGCTAGACTCCTTTTTTTGAGAGATCGAAATGTTTTGCTGCTGATCCAAGCAGCTTCGTCAGTCTGAGGAAAACTAGTAATGTGTCCTCCATTTTATAGTTCACCTTGATTTCACATCAAGTGGTCTGAATAGGTTCATAAGTTGGGCAATGGCCTGAAGAGGCTCATTAGGCTGACAATGGCCTAAGATGCGTGAAAGTGCCACCTGTGCAACCTTCCCCACAAGAAGCCATGAGATGGAGTGGTTAAATGCCTGTACTGCAGGTAAAACTGTACTCACAACCTGGGGCTCAATCCCAGGTAGCAGGCTCATGCTTGACTCAGCCTTCCATCCTTCTGAGGTCAGTAAAATGAGTACCCAGATTGCTGGTGGGGGGGGGGCAATGTGTAGCATGCATATTGTAATTAAACTGTAAACCACCCAGAGACTACTTGAAGTGGCATGGCGTGGTATACAGTGATCCCCCGCCTATCGCTGGGGTTACGGACCTGAACTGACCCACAATAATTGAAAATCTGTGCTATGCATATGCAGGTTGAGTCAGGCCTAGGGCGCCTAGCTGGGGGCTCTTGTTCTTTCCAGTAAACCGGAAATAATTTCTGAGGCCTCTGACAGGTCTAGAAAGACTCTCAGAGGCCTCAGAAATGATTTTCAGCAATCTGGAAATCACTTCCAGTTCGCAGGGAGGCCCTTTTGTTCGGGGCAGCTCCAGTCCTGTGGTAAGTATGGAAGGCTTGAAACTGGACTTTTTCCCATTACCCTTTTTTCATATACTGTGGTCCCGCGATATAGCAGGATCGCAATATATGAACAGCGAAAGGGTGGGGGACTACTGTATAAGCAGAACACCCATTAAGTATGGGTCATTAGCTATGGACCAGAATCAGTAGTGTACCTCCACTTGAAGGACAAAGGGCCCTCATTCAAAGAGGAGGATGTACTTTGGTGGTTGGAGAGAGGGTTCAGGGAAGCCATTCATGTGTGTATTGAAACCCCCCTCTCTCAACAGAGTTGGGGGGCACAGAGGTGAGCCCTTTCCTCAATCCCCAGACAAATCAAAAGCATTTCACACCTCCACCAGCAAGCCCACAGCTAATGACCCAGACTTAATGGTCTTGGGAAAGGTTGCCTAGGTGGGACTTTTAGCACCTTAGGCCGTTGTCCCCCTAACGAGCCTATTCAGGCCATTGTGTAGGGTCATCATGAGGAAAAAGGAAGATATTGTAACATTTTTCCCTTTTAGAAGTGCCTTGGAAGCAGAAAGCACCAGTCAAGTCCAATAGAGGGTGGGCTCAGGTAATCAAGGAAGGTACTTTGACCTTCCTGTTGCTACATTATAATGAAATCATTGGCACGCCCACAGAAATCCTTTCTTCTCACAGACACAGAGCCTGGGGGAAATCTCTTGCACCTGGAAAAGTCTACCTCCTCCCTTTGTCTCATCCCTAATCCTCCCCCCCTCCCTTCATCCCACCATGGAACCAGGCAAGACAACAAAAGGACTTACAATAAAGTTTGTTTGCATTTGTTTCACAAACATTGGACTTGTATCCAGATCTTCCTTGGGGGCTGTTGACCAACTGTGGACTTTTTGTGTACCTGAGAGCTCACACTATTGGTTATCTTCTGTTTACTTGGAATCACACCATTTGTCAGTTTTGAAAAGTTGACACCACTGCCTAATTC
This sequence comes from Phrynocephalus guinanensis, assembly GCA_037367245.1. Lineage (NCBI taxonomy): Eukaryota > Metazoa > Chordata > Lepidosauria > Squamata > Agamidae > Phrynocephalus > Phrynocephalus guinanensis. The sequence goes on along the minus strand of CM074749.1, from coordinate 6,886,125 downwards.
TGTTTTACCTAGAGTTCATCTCATTTGTCAACTTGTATCCTGGGAGATTCACCTGTTTGGTTCATTTTGTATTCCTCTGTTTCCTATAAAGCACCCTTTGACCCTGTTGTTGGGAGCAGACCCTCCTCTTTCTCCTCTCAAAGGCAAGGTTTGTGGTTCCTTTCTTGGCCAATAAATGAACAACTTTAATCAAACTCTCTTGCATCAGACCTTTAACTGGGAAACTTGGATCTGGTGATTTCCCAGAGACTAGCTCCGTGACAAAAAGAAAATACTTTTGGCTCCCTGGACTCAGCAATTGCCCACCTAACAAGCCTATTCAGATCAGGGTGATGTGAAATCAAGGTGAACTATTAAAATGGAGGCCTCAACACTAACTTTCCTCAGACTGACAAAGCTGCTTGGATGAGCAGCAAAATATTTCAGTCTCTCAAGAAAAGAAGGGAAAAAAGTTGCCATGACTCAGCTTTCAGATAACATTCAGTTAATTAATGTACAGTGGTACCTCAGTCTTAAGACAAATTTAATTTGTTCTACGGGTCGATTCGTCCTGCGAAAAATTCATCCTATGAAGCACGGTTTAATGCCGATATCCCATAGGAATGCATTGAATTCGACTTGCGAAGCATCCCATAGGAAAAGTTCGTCTTACGAGGTTTTCTTATTCACAGACATTTCGTTCGTCTTACTTTTTTTGTCTTAAGGGGCATTTGTCTTACGAGGTATTACTGTACTTGTCCGAGCGCCTCTCTCTAAGGTCAACTGCCTGACCCAACAGATCATTGTCGGTGAGGTTCCTCCGGGGAGCCTCCCAGAGGCAGGGCCTTCTTTGTGGTGTCAACAATGCTCACATTAAGTCCAAGTAATTTCTGGCCTTCTATTCTTCTGAGGTTGGTAAACTGGGTACCCAGCTCATTAGGGGATGGGGCGCAACTTGTAGCCTGCATTAGTCCATTTTAAACTGCCCAGATGGTGTTTTAAATTTTTGCTTTAGTGGCTCTACTCTGATTAGGACTGTCATTTGGATGGAGCCCTAGGATTTTTTTTATCCTGGATCCATGTTGAGACTTTTTTTGAAAACAAACAAACCCAAAATTCATGAAATATTCCCTTATGTCATTCTGGAGAAAGGTGACCTTTCTAAGTACAGAGCTAGTAATGCCATCTTGGGTGGACACTGAAGCTTTACATTCAGCCAAACTACAATGTATTTCACAGGGAAACCAGTCTCTTAGGAGTTTTGCCTGCTGGTTTCCTGCAAACATTTGGGGTGGAAAACCAGAGGAGGGAAGTGGGAAGATTGAAATCTTCTATTATGGTGCCTTTTGTCTCGTAATCCTGCGATTTGGCTTCGTTGTAACTGTGGGTTCCACTCCACTTCCTACAAATACCACTAATGCGATTATGCTACAAGGATGTTATTATCTCTTGTATCGCTCTTGATAATCCCAAGTTAAGATAGCAGGGAACAAAAAAAAACAATAAAGGACAGAAAGAACAATTTAATTAGTAGTAGCAGGTCTGCCAGAACCCATTCTGGGAGATTTAATCTGGATAAGCGTAACAGTTCTGTATCCTTCCTGTAATCTAGACACCGGCTATGAGAAAAAAAGAAACAGAAAACCAGCAGCTCTGCCATCAGAAAACACTGGTGTGTAAAACTAGAATAGCAGAAAAAGGCATTTGATATGCAATTAATTATACACATTTGGGAACGGCCAGGAAAAGATGTGGGCCAAAGCACCAGCCTCGTCTGCTTCTGAACAAGATGTGACGTGAATGCTTTAAATTAAACTGCTTCGCATTCCATAAGCAATTGCACAGCACAAGAGTTCCTCTGTTTACCGTACAGGCCACAATGGGGGTGGCAAAAATGCAGATCAAGCCAAGGCCAGGTGGATGGAGAAGCAGGGGGGCGGGAGGGGAGTCAGCAGACCACTAGCAGAGAGGAAAGGGGAGCTTGCTGCAGACAAATGAGTTACTTAAAAAGGACTCCTTTGGTCATCACTGCAGCACAAGGACTGAAGATCAGACTTTCCTTAAGCATGGGATGCAATCACATGGCAAACCAGATCATGATTTACAGTAGGTCCCTTGTGGAGTAGCCCGATGCAATCTCTTTCCTGGCAATCACACGATCCATGGGGAAATGTCAATCAATCAATTTTATTTCACAGCCAATGACCCAATAAAATAAAGTGTGTGTGTGTGTGTGTGTGTGTGTGTGTGTGTGTGTGTGTGTGTGTGTGTGTGTGTGTTGTATCATTAGAGTCGTGACCGACTCTTTGTGACCCCATGTCCATGGAGTTTTCTTGGCAGGAATACTGGAGTGGTTCGCCAGTTCCTACTCCAGGCAGCTACAGCATCTGGTGTTCCCTGGTGATCTCCCATCCAAGTACTAACCAGGGCTGACTCTGCTTAGCTTCCGAAATCAGGCGAGATCAGATGTGCTTAGGACATGTAGGCAGCTAAAATAAAGTATACACTTCAGCAGGGATCATGTCTTCCCCAGGAGCCTTGCCATTATGAAGAATGGAGATCAAGTCCCCAATTTTTGCTGGAGAACAGGTGGCCAATCTGGGAGATTATCTGGAATTCCATTTATAAATTGTAGATGATGACTACTTCCAAAATGTGGCTCAAATGCAAAACCCCTCCTTCAGTGGTGGTTGAATTGGCAATTTCAGGAGCTTCCTCTGAGAAGCCTTTCTCTCTCAGTCTCCAGTGTTTACTGCCGTTCCCTTCAGCAAGGCCTAGGCCCAGGGATTTCCAACTCCTGATATATAAAAAAAAGGTTTTTTTGCTGATCTTATCATTTTACTGAGCTGTGTTTTTGTAAACTGACAATCTTTATCAAACCATGATATTTGGACTCCTTGGTTTTTTCTTTCTGAGTAGGTTGTGGTAAAAAAGGGTCTGAGAGCATTTATTATACAGTGGTACCCCGACTTAAGAGCAGCTCGACTTAAGAGCAATTCGACTTAAGAGTGGAAAACTGTTGGCATTTTAACTGCCGCCTTACAAATTTTAGATATGGTCTGCTCGACTTTCAGATATTTTTTTCATTTTTTTATTTTTTAACTTATTTTTTCAATCTTTTAGATAGGTACCCCGACTTAAGAGTAGTTTGACTTAAGAGCATGCATTCGGAACGGATCAAATTCATAAATCGAGGTACCACTGTATCCTGATATGCTCCACAAATGTTCTGGGACCCTTGGAGGGCATGGTGACGCAGTGCCTGCAGTTGATCTGTTCTCAGCAACTGCCTTATATTAGCATCTACTTGGAGGGACCATCTTAGCCACTTCTCTCCTTGTATATCACCCATCATTTTATAATCAGTTATGGTACCAGATTGTATCTGCTGAGATCTTATAGTTACTCTAAGAGGGAGATGCAACCAGGACCGTCTCTGTCCCATAGCCAGGCCTGAGGCCAGGTTGAAATGGGTCCAGGTAGTTTATCTCATCCAGAAGCCTTTGGAGCTGAAAGGGCACAACCCGCTCTAGTATTTTCCCCAATAATGGACTATTCGAAACTGGCAGGTACTTATTCAGTATTTTTGGATCTAAGGAGGGTTTTTAAAACAGTGGTTTTATGATTGCCGCCATGGAGCATGCTGGAATCCTGTCCTGTTGCAAGAGAGTATTCACAACTCTTCCTAAACAGTCTGCCATTCCTTCTCTGGGTGCTTTTATGATCCACGAGGGGCAAGGATCCAGCAGACATGGGTTGGCCTTCATGTCCCCAAGCATCCTAAGCACATCATCCACTGTAGGAGCTGAAACTCATCCATTAATATAGGGCAGGCAAGGTGTGGGTGTGTGTTTTATTTGCAGACCTTGGATCAATAGCAGCATTGAAAGTAGACCGGATTGGTTCAATTTGGCCTGCAAAGTGTTGTGCAAGTTCTTCGCAGTGAATTACAAAACAGAAGTCTTAATGAAGAATATGGACAAGAAAGAAAGAAGAGAGACAGAATTGGCAATTTTTAAAGAAGAGAAAACAGTTACCTAGGAGGAATATATATATGTACTGTATTACTGTTTGACACATAGAGGGTAACTAACAGACCAGGAGCCCCTGGGAGCAGACCAGGGCAGCGGGCATCAGCAGGATCCAGGGGCACGAAGGAACCGGAGCAAGATGACTCCCTGGGTCACAGGAGCTCAGGCCAAGTCTGTGGCGAAGAGCCAATTCCTATATCGGCCAGCCCTCTGGATCCACAGGGAACAGGAGCTCAGGGCCTGTTGCAGGGATGGGCCTGATTCTGTCAGTTCTAGCACTGCTCCCCCCCCCCACAGAGTCGATCCTGCACCCACTAGAGTTCGAAAGCACAGGCACTACCCTGCTCCTAACACATCCTCTGGGCAGCAAATGTCACAGCAGTCAACACCTTCGCCTCTCGCCACAGATATGGAGCCAGATTCTACCTAAATGTTACAAATTGGTTCACTTTGTTGATCTAAACATACAAATGAGTACCAGAAATCTTCTGCAAAACCACCAATGACTGTCACTTTCCTTCCTTCCTTGCTTCTCATTGTTCACTTCCTCATTTCCTTCCTTCCTTTCTTCCTTCCTTCTCATCATCCACTCCTTCAATCACTCCTCTCTTCCATCTGTCTCATCATCCACTCCTTCCTTCCTTCCTTCCTTCCTTCCTTCCTTCCTTCCTTCCTTCCTTCCTTCCTTCCTTCCATGTTTTCCCCCCTCCTGTCTCTGCTGCAAAGCCCCTCTCAGTAAGTTCTGAGCAGGAAAGAGTTTAGTGCTGCAACACTTCTCCTGGTTCCACTCACTTCTGCAGACTGCAGCTAGCCTCTTTTTTTAAAGGTTTGCATTAATTTCCGATTAGCACCAGGCCCCTTAGAGTTGGGAAGAGGGAGCAGTGGAAGAGATGCTCCAGCTGGCACGGGGTTTTTGCAAAGGCTTCCTGGGAGTTCATCCAGGCCACCCATTTCACAGAAAGGACTTTAAAAAGGAGACTTCTGGGGCCAATCCAGGGAAGCTTCAGGCTCCCTTAGCACCAAAGAGGAAGACCTGGAGGAAAGAGAGGGAGGATGTGGGTCCCATCCAGAAGAGGTCCTTCGTCAGGATTTCCTAGGACATGTGGACCATCCCCACCTGCAATGACTTGCTTCCAACAGATGGATGATTCGATATATGTTTTATTTCTCTTTCTGGGCTCTATACAAAAGAGAAAACAAAGGGATTCCAATCTCAGTCACATCAGTCCTTGCCATTGGGTTGTCCTGAATGGTTGTCAAAGGATCCAGAAGCTCCAAGGAAGCATGGAGGCCCATTGGAAAGAGTCCAAGAAGAAACCCTTGGGTCTTCAGAGAAGAGATGGAATGAATTGGAAGTGGAAAAGCAGAGATTACTCAGGTCCAATAAACACCTAACAGACTCAAGAGAGGCAAGGAACAATATCAATTCTTGGCGACCAAACTGAATGGAAAAAGGAGTGAACTTGAAGGGATACCAATTAACTGGAATTCAAGAAGATACTGGCTGGATTCAATTCATAAATCAAGATAATTGTCTGAGAAATACATAAGCCAGGCATGTCCAAAGTCAGGCCCGGGGGCAAATGAGGCTTGGTTTCAAATTTCGAGTAGCCCACAGCCTCTTCTCCCCTCCGGTTCAGCCTGTCATGCATCCCCACCAGCTGGCCCCTCCCCATACCGGATGGAGATGTCAGCTTGCAGTTTTATGGTTTGCCTGCCCTTCCTGCCTAAGTCCGTCCCCCCCCCCGCCACCTGCCCAGCCAACCAGCTCCGTTGCTGCAACATCCTCCCTGCCTCCTTGCATGCCCTAAAAAGGTAAAGATTCCCCACACACATGTGTGCTAGTCATGTCCAACTCTAGGGCCAAAGAGCCAGTGTTGTGCAAGTCCGTGGCCACGTGGCCGGCATGACTGCATGAAAAGACTTGTTTACATTCCCACTTGTTACAGTGGTACCTATTTATCTACTGTACTTACATTTTACATGCTTTCGAACTGCTAGGTTGGCAGGAGCTGGGGTTAACAGCGGAAATTCACTCCGCTGCATAGCACCTGGGATTCGAACCGCTGAGCTGCTGACTTTGCAGCTGACCATTTCAGCGCCTTAGTCCACTGAGCCAATATGCCCCCTTTGTATGCCCTAGTACTTGTACAAAGTCCAGCCTAGGGGTTCAAGAGTTCCCAGCTTGGAGAAGCCAGAGGTATTTTTGGGGTCTCTCTGATGGAAACTCCTGTGACTCTTCCAAAGAAACATTGGGGATTCATGAGGGTTCTTCCTCTTAGAAAGAGCAAGAGGCCCAGATCTTTCTAGGGGAGGGTCTCCTGATGTTACTGGAAATACCTGCACCCCTCCTGTTCATGTGGTCCTTTGGAATCAGAGCGGCATCTGGGCTGTGAAGGTCAGAGGTGATAGACCGCCAAGATCAGACACCCTCTTGTTCTTATTATGACCACGGAGGGGTGAGAAGTTTGTATAGTAGACCTGATTGTGTTCCTTCTATGTAAGCATATGAAGAGCTGATACAGAGTTATTTCTACTGAAAGAGAAAGCATTTGAGCATACGTGTGAATCCTTAGCCGTGCTGCACTTCCACTGGTGATACCTGAAAGATATTTGCAGATTTAGTTTTCTCTTCTGCACTAACAGATTTCCTGAGTTAATCAGAAGCTTCACATCTCTTTTCTAGTCTGTGATGGTTCTCCGTCATCCTGGAGAGTTTATCTGGAAGTTGAGTCAGGGCAACTGGACTTTTTTTTTCTTGAGACATAGAAATGTTTTGCTGCTCATCCAAACAGCTTCATCAGTCTGAAGAAATCTAGTGGTGAGTCCTCCATCTTATAGTCAGCTTTGACCTCATGTCTGAAATAGGCTCATAAGATGAACAATGACCTGAATGTGTTTGTTACGTAGAAAACAGTATCCATAGCCTTAAGTTGAACAATGGCCCGAGGTGATGAAACCTATAAAGTTTGGGTCCTTAGCTATGGCCTTGGTGGTGAAGGCTTTTTGATTTGTCTGGATATTGTGGGAAGCACACCCTGATAAGTAGCCGACAGACTATGCCTGAGGCCCCCAGCTCTATTGAGAGAGGAGGTTTCAATGCTCACATGAATGCCTTCCCTGACTTCTCTCTCACACCACCTATCTTCTCTGTCTAATATGGGTACATCCTCATCTTTGAATGAGTGCCCTTTGTGCCAATCCCTCCAAATAGAGCCCCTCTCATTTTACACTATCAGTTTGCCCCCAGAGTTTAAGAACAGGAGGGGACACCTTTCTGTGGGTCCCACGGCCCTAAGAGGTGTTTGGGGTGGAGGGACACGGGAGAGGGCCTCTGCTCGGGCTGCTCCTAGACTCTGGAACTCCCTCCCACTGGAGGCCAGGCTGGTCCAGCTTTTCTGCCCTTCTGTAAGCAGGCGAAAGCCTTTCTCTTCAGTCAAGCTTTCCGTGTTTGACCGACTACCATGATGCGACTTTTACAACATTGACAGCACCTCTGCAGGGAAGATGGGTGGCACCTTTGCCGTCTTCTCCTTGCCCCTGCCTTCCTGTGATACCCGCTGGCTCAACCTGGGTTCACCACCCAGTCCTCCATCCTTCCTCTTCTTCCAAAGCTGACCAGGGATGGGTTGAAATCCCATTATGGATTGTTCCACTCAGCCCACCCATGACAGGTCCAGCTGTTCTGTGAGAGTGGCTAGCAAACCTTGGCTTCATCTCCGAGGCCCCCATCCCACAACTGTCATCTGTGTTGGCCCAGAAGAGGCATCTGAGACCTCCCGTGAGTTGCGGGGAAAGGGGCAGCCCCAGGGGTGCCTTCCTCAGACAGCTCCTGGTGGTCCTTTCCAAATTGGGATCTCCTGAGCTCTGACTTGACTCTGGACGTGGCTGTTCTTTTATTGTCTTCCAAGACGAAAACCCTCTTCTCCTTCCAGCGCCTCCCATCGCCCCATCCCCCGGAAGGATCAGCTGTAACCATCCCCACTTCTTTTGCTTCTTGGGACTTGGCCAAGGGGGCCTCACTTTCTGCAGGTGACATTTGAAGGTGGGGTGTCTTTCTCCAATCGCCCTCTTGCCCCATGAAAGGTTTTGCAGCCTTTGCCCAGAAGACAAGGGCAGCGCTTAGGCTGAACTCTCAGTGTTGCCCAACACTTTCCACTCCTTCTGGAAGGCAGGCTGCCCAAAAAGGCCACTGGGCCACTGGAGCGGCTTGCCTTCTGGGCCATCTTGTGCAGTTCAATTCCTAAAGAGACCGTCAAGGCTCCTCTGCAGACAGATCCATCACCTGCTTCTCCCTTCCCCTCCCAAGACGGGAGAAAGTGAGTCTTAAGCCCCAACCCAACCCAACTCCTGGAGAGGGAAGTGCTGATGATCCTAGGAAGCAGAGGGGAAGAGAGGTGTGTGACACCCTTGAATCAAAGGTTAGACCCAAAACATCCCTGGCAGAAACCCAGTGACGGGATGACAGTAATCTCACCGTGCTTTCTGCCCTGGCACCATCCCGTGGGCATGGTCTCTTCCCCACCACCCTTCCCAGATTCCTCTTCCACAGAAGAGAAAGAACAGCACACACTCTGGTCAAGCAAACAGGTAGTGTATTCTAAATGTCTAAAACTAAACGTCTCTAAGTGTCTAAATAAACATACATATATTTCAAAGAACAATTTTGTTTTCAAATATAAGTAGGTGAGGACGGGAGGGGGGTCGAGGTGGGGGGGTCTCTTTAATGGTACAAAAGGATCCTCTTGAATTGAAAGAAAGAAAGAGCCTCTCAAATGGAAGGAGAGCTGTTAATGGGACAAAGACCCCTTTTGGCTTCACTATCAAGAGTAGGTATAAATAGTGGGTTGAAGGATATGGGAAGCTTAATATAAAAACTATTTAAGTTTAAGTTCAAGGGAGGGAGGGAAGTGAGAATAATTGGGTTATTTGATTGTTTTTTGTTTTGTTTATTTTGTTTTTTTGTTTTGTTTTCTTTTTGTTTTGAAAAATTTAATCCGATATATTAGAGAGTTTAAGAAAGGGAAGATTGGGAAACCAAGGAAAGGAAAGTTGGTATGATTATTTCAAATGTGTAAAAGAAGAAAAGCTATCTAACGAAATATGGGATAAATGTCAAAAACTGATGGATTGGCTCTCAATATAAATCCAAATGAACAGTTTAAATAGGTAAAGCCATAGATTTATAGACAGGGCGTATGATATGACATAGTGTTTGTATGAAAGCTTGAAAAAATTGGCTGTTCCTCAATTGCATGCGGTTGCAGGGGTGATGGAAATTTAAGTATAAAAATCTTGAATATGTGTATCTGCATTACTTTAAAACTAGAAATCAATAAAATATCTGTGGGGGGGACTGTCCTTTAGGGTCCCATGAATGTTGGATGGGCACCCTGGAAGGAGGGCCAGGAGACCCTCAACCGGTGAAGGCGACGGGTTCTGTGGTTGCGCAACGGGGCTCGGGGCTTCTTAAAGATGTCCTTGGAGGCCTTAGGGGTTGTTGTCACGGGGCCAGCACCATCTGAGATGGGACAAGGGCTGGGAATCCGGGGCCTCTTGTTGGAAGCGCAGGCCCCTTGGTTTGCCACTTGGAGTGCTAGGTTTACAGGGAGAGGAAAGGGACTTGGAACCCGGGGCCTCTTCTTGGAGGCGCAGGTCCCTTGGGGTGCAAGGTTTGCTGGGATAGGGAAAGGACTTGGAACCCGGGGCCTCTTGTTGGGAGCGCCGGCCCTTTCGGTTGCCATTTGGGGTGCTGGTTTTGGCGGGAGAGGGAAAGGACTGGGAACCCGGGGCCTGTCGCTTTGAGGGCTGGGTCCTTTGGCTGGTGTTTGGTGCCTTGAGGTTTCTGGCATTCTACTGGAAGGTCTTTGGTGGTCCTGGCGTGGCCCCTCGCTTTGTGCCTGAGGACTCGTGGCTTTAGTTTGGGAGTCATGGCCATCATGATGGGGCATCTGCCCTGGATTTTGGGGGTTGTTGCTTGTTGTTCTTCCGCCATGTCCATGGTGGTGTGGCCCCTCAATTTCGTCCCAGAGAATGTGACACAGAGTGATGACTACCTGGCTCCATATTATGCCACCCTGGCCATGGTGGTTTCGCTCATTGCTTAGGGCCCTGAGAATGAGAGCTTGAATGTTGTCAGCCTGAGCCCTTGTTACGCCCCCACGGCCATGATGGTTTGACCCCTTGCTGTGGGCCCTGAGCCTGTTACATAGCATGAGGGCTATGTGGCCCCAGGTTATGTCAACATGGCCACTGTAGTTTAGCCCCATGCCTTGGTGCCAGTGACTGCTGGTTGGGAGGTTGGGCTGCCGGCTCCTTGTTCTTGTATCCTGGCCATCAGGGTTTCCCCCGTTTCTTTGGATGGTGACAGTGTTGACGGGAATGGGCGGGGCTGGGCTTCCTGCTAAGGGCCTCTTGCTTCGAACACTGGGATCCGGGCTGCTTTTTAAGCCACTCTGGCTGGGGTGGATCGGCCCCTCCTGTTGGACCCTCTGAATGGTGGCTGGAACATGGGTCCCTTGGCTTGTTGTTACGCCCCCGTCAGATAGATGGTTTGGCCCCTCACTTTCTGACAAGGACCTCTTGCTTCGAACGCTGGGATCCGGGCTGCTTTTTATGCCGCTCTGGCTCAGGTGGTTTGGCCCATTTTGTTGGAGCATGAGATTGCTGGCAGGAATGCCTGGCTCTGCCCTCCTTCTCTCGTCAGTTGGGTGACTTTGAGGAGGGAATGGGTTTACTGCCTGGTGCCTGGTCCCTGCAACAGGAGGCTGTGAGGCTCCTGTCGTGTCCATGGGGCTGTCCTGGTGCAGTTGAGCACTTTCTGGCATGAGTCTCTTTCGAGGGACACAGGGCTCTGGACTTGTTCTGCCTCCGTGTTTGTCATGCCGAGGCCCCTCACTTTGTGCCCAGGACCTCTTCAATGCGATTTCAGGCTCACCACTCATTCTCTGGTCCATGTGGTCATTGTGGGGAGGCCCTTCACTTTGTGGCTGGCACGGTCTCTTTGGAAAATGAGACTTTGGTCTCCTGGACCGTTGGCGGTCATGCCGTTGGGTCTTCTGTTGCCACCTGTGCCATTTCCCTCCAATCCCCTCTCTTGTGCTCTTTGCTGTGGCTCCGTGGGCATCAGGGCCTGGGACCTGGCTTTGGGCCCCAAGTGTGTGGGCAGGAATGCTGGGTTCTTGGCTTCTTAGAGAGTCCCCATAGCCATTAGGGTGAGGCTGTTCAGTTGGTGCCCGCTGCCTCTTTCTAGCAGTATGGGCCTCTGGGATCCTTCTCATACCCCCGTGGTTCTTGGGTTGTTGCCCCTCCCTTTGCTTACTGAGACCTCTGGCTGGAATATTGGGCAGCGGCGTTATTGTGCTGCTTTCATGGTTGCCTTGCTTTGGCCCCTCGTGTTGGTCACTCTGCCCAGTGGCTGGAACATTGGGCTGTAGCAGTGTTGGGTTGTCCTCGGTATTGCTTATTTGTGGCCCCTCGCTTTCCACACTGAGCCCGCTGGCTGGAACAGTGGGCTGTAGCAGTGTTGGGTTGTCCTCAATTTTGTCCGGTTGTAGCCCCTCGCTTTCCACACTGAGCCCGCTGGCTGGAACATTGGGCTGTAGCAGTTTTGGGTTGTCCTCATTGTTGTTCAGTTGTGGCCCCTTGCTTTCCACACTGTGCCCGCTTGCTGGAACATTGGGCTGTAGCAGTTTTGGGTTGTCCTCATTGTTGTTCAGTTGTGGCCCCTTGCTTTCCACACTGAGCCCGCTTGCTGGAACATTGCGCTGTAGCAGTTTTGGGTTGTCCTCATTGTTGTTCAGTTGTGGCCCCTTGCTTTCCACACTGAGCCCGCTTGCTGGAACATTGGGCTGTAGCAGTTTTGGGTTGTCCTCATTGTTGTTCAGTTGTGGCCCCTCGCTTTCCACACTGAGCCCGCTGGCTGGAACATTGGGCTGTAGCAGTTTTGGGTTGTCCTCGGTATTGCTTATTTGTGGCCCCTCGCTTTCCACACTGAGCCCGCTGGCTGGAACATAGGGATGTAGCAGTTTTGGGTTATCCTCGGTATTGCTTATTTGTGGCCCCTCGCTTTCCACACTGAGCCTGCTGGCTGGAACATCGGGATGTAGCAGTGTTTGGTTGCCCTCATTGTTGTTCATTGCTGGCCCCTCGCATTGGTCACTGTGCCCGCTCTCTGAAATATTGGCCTGCATTGGTGCTGCATTGCCCTCGTTGTTGTTCAGTTGTGGCCCTTCGCAATGGTCACTGGGCCCGCAGTCTGAAATATTGGGCTGCACTGTTGTTTTATTGCTCTGTGGCTCCTCCCTTTGTTCACTCAGCCCGTTTCCTGGAATATTGGTGCCTTGACTTCTTGGGTTGATCTCACTGTCACTGTGGTTGGTGTTGCGTGTCCTGTTTCTTTGGACCCTGGGCCTGCTTGGGAGCCATGGCTTTGGGTATGTTGTGGTATTTCTTGTTCTTTCCATTTGAGGGGCCACCATGGGCACCCTGTGTGTCTTAGGTTGAATGGGTGGCTCTGGGTTTTTCCAACGGCATTCTTGCCTTTCCTTAAGTTCTCCTAGAATGCGTGGTAGCCGGAGGAGGATTAGGGGCCGTTTGCTTCTGGGAGGGTCTCCTGGCATCAGACGGCCTCCCTGTACCCATAGCCAGCGTTGCTTGAGTCGCAAGAGACGCTCCCACGGATTTTGGTGGGAGAGATCCGAAGGACAGGCCGTAGTGCTGGGGCTTTCCGCTGGTCGTTCAGGTTCAGATGGAGCTGACCAGCGAGACGTGGTTTGTTTTGAAGACTCTGGTGGCACCAAGATGGCCTTTTGGATGGCGAGAGAAGGAACAGGCGTCCAGGGCTTTTCCAAATCTTTCTTGTTGAGTGGCTGACCTGGATGCTCTGGCTCTTTCCCTCCCAGGAAACGGACCGTTCGGCATCCAACGGCCCGAGGATTTGTGGGAGCTGGTTTTGTAGCCAAATTGTTCAGTTTGTTCAGATACTCCTCCACTGAGGTGGAAGAGGTGACCCTGTGGGGAAGGGAAAAAGGTAAAAGTAGAATGGAAACCATTGGTGGTTCAGGGCCCTCCAGGGGATCCCACAAAATTTCCCCCTGAAAGGAATTGTTTCCAGGGACCCTCCACTGACCCTCTAAAGTACCCCCCCCCCAGCCACCGAGCTGTACCCCTCTGCAGTTAGCCTCCTCTGCTGAGGGAATTCAGAATCGGTGCTGCCTCAGGTGGAGGGTTTTCCTCCCTTGAAATATTAAAAAAATATATTTAAAACTGGCCCTTAAAAAGAAAAGAAAACTCTAATAAATAAAACATTGCAGAACCACTAGATAGAAAAGGGCTCCTCTCCACTGGGATCCTTCAGAGGGATCATCTCTTTCCCCAATGATTACACCATCCCATTCCTCTTAATCCTTGGCTATGCTGGACCCTTGTGGCCCCCTGTCAGGGTGGTTTTCAGAGGAGGCCTCGCTGCCATTCTGGATGAGGAGAAGGGGTAGAAGAGAAAACCATCACCTGGGTCGAGGCTTTGGTGTCATCCGTGGGCGCCTCCTTTTGGAGCCTCTGCCTTCAACCAAGCAGGAAGCCGACCAGGAAGAAGGAAAGAAAAGACAGAGTGAAGCATCTGGGGAATCCATGATCTCGCCCGGTAATTTCTGGCTTCATTCCTGACCCTTTGAATGTGTTGGTGTTTCAGAAGCACCCAGAGGGTCAACACCAACGCCAGGAGAGCGAGCAGGATCCACAGCAGCATCCTGTCGTCCTCCTGAGGCTGGTCAACTGAAAGCCAGCGTCCTCGGAACTCTGGTGGGTTTGCTGTTGGTGACAGTTAGGCCCCGACGGTCTGGGTGTTCTGAAGGGACCCTTCCCATCCTGCCTGGATCAGGGATAAGAAATGAAGGCCGGGGTGCTAGTAGTCCCAATAAAGACCAAATGTTTTCCTTTTTTATTATTAAACATTTTATTAGTTTTCTATTAATAAATCAATCCATGCTTCTTAAAAATCATTTTACATGGGTTACTTAGTTCATACACATTAGAACCTTAATTGCTACTTCTCTTTTTTAAACATTGATAGATATTTCAGGTTTAAAGTATTCTGCATCTTCCTTCTCTTTAATCTTCAAAGGAAGTCTGTCCATTTCTGTAGAGTCAAAAATCTTCTTAATTATTTCTTCATCTGTAGGTATCCCTTCATTTTTTCCAAGGTTGTGCCAGGATGATCCTAGCTGCTGTCAAAACATGCAATCTTCAGTATATATTTTGCCTTAAACTTTTACTGGTATTATACCCAATAAAATAGTTCTGGTTCAAAATCTAAGTCTTATTAACATTTTAACAAGCCATGAATGTATTTTAATCCAATTTTTAAAACTTTCTCTAAAATCCATCATACTTGGTAATAAGTACCACTTTTTGATTTCATTTCCAACATTTACTAGACATACTAGGAAACATTTTAGCTAAATGAACAGGTGGTCAATGCCATTTATAAAACATTTTATACAAATTCTATTTATAATGTGGTCTGCTTATATACCACCCCATACCACTTCAAGTAGTCTCTGGGTGGTTTACAGTTTTAATTACAGTATGCAGGATACACATTGCCCCCCCCAGCGAGCTGGGTACTCATTTTACTGACCTCGGAAGGATGGAAGGCTGAGTCAACCATGAGCCAGCTATATGGGACTGATCCCCAGGTGGTGAGCACAATTTTACCTGCAGTACAGGCATTTAACCACTGTGCCACGAGGCTGATGTCCTTATTGTCATTTTACAGTTTCCATTCCACAGCTTTTGCCATTTCTCTAGTTCAGGCATGTCCAAACTTTGGCCCTCCAGATGTTTTGGACCACAAAGCCCACAGTCCTTTGCCATTGGAAATACAGGCTTGGAATTCTGGGAGTTTTAGTACAAAAAAATCAGGAGGTCCGAAGTTTGGACATGCCTGCTCTAGTTCAGTGTAACGCCCACTGCTTTTCACCCATTGAACCATTATTTCTTTCAGTTGCTCATCTTCCATTTTCCTCTTTGAGTAAAACTTATACTCTGTATTTTCTTTATTGATCATCAGATGACAAAATTATTTGATCAAACGTTGCCTGTTCTTTATAAAAATCATAAATTTCAAAATCCCTTTCATATGTGGATTATGCTTGCATAATGGTCTTTAAGGTCTTGTTTCACTGTTAATTTCCCTTCTACATCTAAAATATTTGTATAGGTCTAAATTTTCTCAGAGTTCAAGACATTGGGGTGAACCAATGTTTCTATAGGTGATACGTCTCTTGTTTTTTTTTTATACCTTTTCATTTTCTCCATACCAAAAGCAGTGAATTTATGATCTAGTGAATTTTGGAAATACAGTACCTGTGGGGGGAGGACCCAATTTCCTTTTCCATCTTCTTTACAAATATTTAGAGTTTATTGTCCTGCTCTCTTGTTGTGCCCATCTCTAAGCAAATGTCAAATTAAAAAAACAACAGGAAACGAAGCACCAGTACGAACACCTTCAAGGCAGGAAGGCACATCCCTTCCTTGGAAAACCCGTCATGAAGGGAACGTCTGCCTGGCCTTCCCCTGTTTGTGGAAGGAGAGCCAAGATGAGGCCAATCTGGCCTCCAGTGGCAGGGAATTCCAGAGGCTGGGAAGAGGAATGGACCCCCCCTCCAAAACCCGTGCATGGATTTCCCTCTCAGAAGCGTCTGGTCTCCTGCTAAGACCCTGTAACTCCGGGGGGGGGGGGGGGGGTTGTAGTGAACAGATGAACGCCTCTGCCAGTGGATCCGGGAAAAGGAGCCTGTGTGTTAGGACTCCAGCTCCCATCAGCTGCTACTAGCAGCCACAAATCAGGGCTGTTATGCGAGCTGTAGTCCAACAACACCAAGAGAGCCCCAGGACCCCTGCTCTAAAGATAATGCAGCCTCCTCTACCCTCCTCCTTGGCCCATGAACCATTTGCTGTGAGAACTCTGAGCCCCTGAGATTTCTCCTTTGGAGTTTATAGGAGATAAGAGGGCCAGAGCAGGATTCGAACTCCCATCTGGCCACGGAAGCTCCCTGGAGCTGTGGGAGTGGTGGATATCATCTCAGGGAGACAGACAAGTAGAAGGAAGGTAATAGAGTGGGACCCCTGTATGCATTGAGTCAGTTATCCGCTGATTACGTTATCCGAGGGGGACACCACAGATTGAGACCTCCCTCAGCAAAGGAGGCTAAATACGCAGAGACCGGATGTCATGTGTGGGGTGCTTCAGAGGAGGTCAGTGGAGGACAGGTTAACAGGTAGATTGAGAAAAGGCATTGGAAGAAATAAAACAGACCCCAAAGAAATTAATTTTTATTTTATTTTAGATTATTTTTACCCCTTTTTTCTCCTTGGGAAAGGACACACAGTGGCTTGCATTCATAAGGGACACTATACAGCCCAGTACATTAAAGACATACTCAAGACTGAGAACAGGGAATTGAGGCAGATCTCACAGCATTAAAATGCTATATTAATGTGAAAAGGGAACGTGAACACTTAAAGAAAAGAGTAAATAGTCCATTATGAGGGACGGAAGCTAACATTGAGAACATAGTGTCAATGCAATAGATACTGTATATAAATACAAAGTTATAACTGGTTACAAACACAGTCTCTGGTGCCATGTATGGTAGTTCATATATAGATACATAATAGGTAGTCCATCATTCAGGGAAAGTTTGCCTGAAGAGAGAAGACTTTGCCTGTTTCCGGAAAGGCAGCAGAGATGGGACAGTCCTGGCCTCCAGTGGGAGTGAGTTCCAGAGTCTGGGCGCAGCAACAGAGAAGGCCCTTTCATGTGTTTGCACGAGATATGCCTGTGAGGGTGGCAGGATTGAGAGAATGGTCTCTCCTGGTGACCTTAACACCTGAGTAGGATCATACTGAGAGATTTGGGTGTTTTTTAAGGTAGCTTGGACTCAGGCCATTTACTGCTTAGTAGGTTAAAACCCGCCCTTTGAAATACATTTACTAATAGTTTATCTTATATTCCATTCAAGTCATTTCAGAGAGATGGGTCAGGAGGATACTGTGGTCTATAGTGTCAAAAGCAGCTGAGAGGTCTAATAAAACCAAAAGGGACAGAGATCCCCTATCCATTTCCCTGCGTAGGTCCTCTACCAATGCAACCAGTGCCATCTCTGTCCCATAGCCAGGCCTGAAGCCAGATTGCATTGGGTCCAGGTAGTTGATTTCATCCAAAACCCTCTGGAGCTGCAAAGCCACAACCCCCTCGAGTATTTTCCCCAAGAATGGGGGGGTTTGCTGATCTTCTCATTTTACTGAGCTGTGTTTTTGTAAACTGACAATCCTTATCAAACCATGATATATCGACTCCTTGATTTTTTCTTTCTGAGTAGGTTGTGGTCAAACAGGGTCTGAGAGCATTTGTTATACAGTGGTACCCTGACTTAAGAGCAGCTCAACTTAAGAGCAATTCGACTTAAGAGTGGAAAACTGTTGGCATTTTAACTGTTGGCCTTACAAATATTAGATAAGGTCTGCTCGACTTACAAATATTTTTTCCATTTTTTTTATTTTTTAACTTATTTTTTCAATCTTTTTGATAGATACCCCGACTTAAGAGTAGTTTGATTTAAGAGCATGCATTCAGAACGGATTAAATTCATGAATTGAGGTACCACTATATCCTGATATGCTCCACAAATGTTCTGGGACCCTTGGAGGGCATGCTGACGCAGTGCCTGAACTTGATCCGATCTTAGCAACTGCCTTATATTAGCATCTCTTTGAAGGGACCATCTGAGCCACTTCTCTGCTTGTACTGTATATCACCCATCATTGTATAATCAGTTGTGGTACCAGATTGTATCTGCTGAGATCTCATAGTTACTCTAAGAGGGAGATGCAACCAGGACCGTCTCTGTCCCATAGCCAGGCCTGAGGCCAGGTTGAAATGGGTCCAGGTAGTTTATCTCATCCAGAAGCCTTTGGAGCTGAGAGGGCACAACCCGCTCTAGTATTTTCCCCAAGAATGGACTATTCGAAACTGGCTGGTAATTATTCAGTATTGTTGGATCTAAGGAAGGTTTTTAAAACAGTGGTTTTATGATTGCTGCCTTTAATCATGCTGGAATCCTGCCCTGTTGCAAGAGAGCATTCACTACTCTTCCTAACCAGTCTGCCATTCCTTCTCTGGGTGCTTTTATGATCCACGAGGGGCAAGGATCCAGCAGACATGGGTTTGCCTTCATGTCCCCAAGCGTCCTGACCACATCATCCGCTGTAGGAGCTGAAACTCATCCATTAATATAGGGCAGGCAAGGTGTGTGTGTGTTTTATTTGAAGACCTTGGATCTATAGCAGCATTGAAAGTAGACCGGATTGGTTCAATTTGGCCTGCAAAGTGTTGTGCAAGTTCTTCGCAGTGAATTACAAAACAGAAGTCTTAATAAAGAATATGGACAAGGAAGAAAGAAGAGAGACAGAATTGGCAATCTTTAACGAAGAGAAAACAGTTACCTATGAGGAATATGTATATGTACTGTATTACTGTTTGACACATAGAGGGTAACTAACGGACCAGGAGCCCCTGGGAGCAGACCAGGGCAGCGGGCATCAGCAGGATCCAGGGGCACGAAGGAACCGGAGCAAGATGACTCCCTGGGTCACAGGAGCTCAGGCCAAGTCTGTGGGAAGAAACTGTTCCTATATCGGCCAGCCCTCTGGATGCACAGTTAACAGGAGCTCAGCGCCTGTTGCAGGGATGGGCCTGATTCTGTCAGTCCTAGCCTTGCTCCCTCTCCCCCCACGGAGCCGGTCCTTCACCGACTAGGGTTAGAAAGCACAGGCACTGCCCTGCTCCTAACACATCCTCCAGGCAGCAAATGTCACAGCAGATTCCCCTTCCACAGAAGAAAAAGGACAGCACACACTCTGGTCAAGCAAACAGGTAGTGTATTCTAAATGTCCAAAACTAAATGTGTCTAAGTGTCTAAATAAACATACATATATTTCAATTTGAACTATAGGTAGGTGAGGTCGGGAGGGGGGTCGAGGTGGGGGTCTCTTAAATGGTACAAAAAGGAGCCTCTTGAATTGAAAGAAAGAAGGAGCCTCTCAAATGGGACGTTCATGGGACAAAGACCCCTTTTGGCTTCACTATCAAGACTAGGTATAAATAGTGGGTTGAAGGATATGGGAAGTATAATAGAAAAACGATTCAAGTTTAAGTTCAAGGGAGGGAGGGAAGTGAGAATAATTGGGTTATTTGTTTGTTTTTGTTTTGCTTATTTTGTTTTGTTTTGTTTTGAAAAATTCAATCATATATATTAGAGAGTTTAAGAAAGGGAAGATTGGGAAACCAAGGGAAGGAAAGTTGGTATGATTATTTCAAATGTGTAAAAGAAGAAAAGCTATCTAAAGAAATATGGGATAAATGTAAAAAACTGATGGATTGGCTCTCAATATAAATCCAAATGAACAGTTTAAATAGGGGAACCCATAGACGTATAGACAGGACGTATGATATGACACCGTGTTTGTATGAAAGCTTGAAAAAATTGGCTGTTCCTCAATTGCATGCGTTTGCAGAGGTGATGGAAATTTAAGTATAAAAATCATGAATATGTGTATTTGCATTACTTTAAAACTAGAAATCAATAAAATATTTGGGGGGGGGACTGTCCTTTAGGGTCCCATGAATGTTGGATGGGCACCCTGGAAGGAGGGCCAGGAGACCCTCAACCGGTGAAAGCGACGGGTTCTGTGGTTGCGCAACGGGGCTCGGGGCTTCTTAAAGATGTCCTTGGAGGCCTTAGCGGTTGTTGTCACGGGGCCAGCGCCATCTGAGATGGGACAAGGGCTGGGAATCCGGGGCCTCTTGTTGGAAGCGCAGGCCCCTTGGTTTGCCACTTGGGGTGCTAGCTTTACAGGGAGAGGAAAGGGACTTGGAACCCGGGGCCTCTTCTTGGAGGCGCAGGCCCCTTGGGGTGCAAGGTTTGCCGGGAAAGGGAAAGGACTTGGAACCCGGGGCCTCTTGTTGGGAGCGCCGGCCCTTTGGGTTGCCATTTGGGGTGCTGGTTTTGGCGGGAGAGGGAAAGAACTGGGAACCTGGGGCCTGTCGCTTTGAGGGCTGGGTCCTTGGGCTGGTGTTTGGTGCCTTGAGGTTTCTGGCATTATACTGGAATGTCTTTGGTGGTCCTTGCGTGGCCCCTCGCTTTGTGCCTGAGGACTCGTGGCTTTAGTTTGGGAGTCATCGCCATCATGATGGGGCATCTGCCCTGGATTTTGGGGGTTGTTGCTTGTTGTTCTTCCGCCATGGCCATGGTGGTGTGGCCCCTCAATTTCGTCCCGGAGAATGTGGCACAGAGTGAGGACTACCTGGCTCCATATTATGCCACCCTGGCCATGGTAGGTTTGCTCACTGCTTAGGGCCCTGAGAATGAGAGCTTGAATGTTGTCAGCCTGAGCCCTTGTTCCGTCCCCATGGCCATGATGGTTTGACCCCTTGCTGTGGGCCCTGAGCCTGTTACTTAGCATCAGGGCTATGTGGCCCCAAGTTATGTCAACATGGCCACTGTGGTTTAGCCCCATGCTTTGGTGCCATTGACTTTCGGTTGGAAGGTGGGACTGCCGGCTCCTTGTTCTTGGATCCTGGCCATCATGGTTTCCCCCGTTTCTTTGGACGGTGACAGTGTTGACGGGAATGGGCGGGGCTGGGCTTCCTGCTAAGGGCCTCTTGCTTCGAACGCTGGGATGTGGGCTGCTTTTTAAGCCACTCTGGCTGGGGTGGATCGGCCCCTCCTGTTGGACCCTCTGAATGGTGGCTGGAACATGGGTCCCTTGGCTTGTTGTTACGCCCCCGTCAGATAGATGGTTTGGCCCCTCACTTTCTGATAAGGACCTCTTGCTTCGAACGCTGGGACCCGGGCTGCTTTTTTTGCCGCTCTGGCTCAGGTGGTTTGGCCCATTTTGTTGGAGCATGAGATTGCTGGCAGGAATGCCTGGCTCTGCCCTCCTTCTCTCGTCAGTTGGGCGACTTTGAGGAGGGAATGGGTTTACTGCCTGCTGCCTGGTCCCTGCAACAGGAGGCTGTGAGGCTCCTGTAGTGTCCATGGGGCTGTCCTGGTGCAGTTGAGCACTTTCTGGCATGAGTCTCTTTCGAGGGACACAGGGCTCTGGACTTGTTCTGCCTCCGTGTTTGTCATGCTGAGGCCCCTCACTTTGTGCCCAGGACCTCTTCAGTGCGATTTCAGGCTCACCACTCATTCTCTGGTCCATGTGGTCATTGTGGGGAGGCCCTTCACTTTGTGGCTGGCACGGTCTCTTTGGAAAATGAGACTTTGGTCTCCTGGACCGTTGGCGGTCATGCCATTGGGTCTTCTGTTGCCACCTGTTGCATTTCCCTCCAATCCCCTCTCTTGTGCTCTTTGCTGTGGCTCCGTGGGCATCACGGCCTGGGACCTGGCTTTGGGCCCCAACTTTGTGGGAAGGAATGCCGGGTTCTTGGCTTCTTGGAGAGTCCCCATAGCCATTAGGGTGAGGCTGTTCAGTTGGTGCCCGCTGCCTCTTTCTAGCAGTATGGGGCTCTGGGATCCTTCTCATACCCCCGTGGTTCTTGGGTTGTTGCCCCTCCCTTTGCTCACTGAGTCCTCTGGCTGGAATATTGGGCAGCGGCGTTATTGTGCTGCTTTCATGGTTGCCTTTCTTTGGCCCCTCGTGTTGGTCACTCTGCCCAGTGGCTGGAACATTGGGCTGTAGCAGTGTTGGGTTGTCCTTGTTATTGCTTATTTGTGGCCCCTCGCTTTCCACACTGAGCCCGCTGGCTGGAACATTGGGCTGTAGCAGTGTTGGGTTGTCCTTGTTATTGCTTATTTGTGGCCCCTCACTTTCCACACTGAGCCCGCTGGCTGAAACATTGGGCTGTAGCAGTGTTTGGTTGCCCTCATTGTTGTTCAGTTGTGGCCCCTCGCTTTCCACACTGAGCCCGCTGGCTGGAACATTGGGCTGTAGCAGTGTTGGGTTGTCCTCATTGTTGTCCAGTTGTGGCCCCTCGCTTTCCACACTGAGCCCGCTGGCTGGAACATTGGGCTGTAGCAGTTTTGGGTTGTCCTCATTGTTGTTCAGTTGTGGCCCCTCGCTTTCCACACTGAGCCCGCTGGCTGGAACATTGGGCTGTAGCAGTGTTGGATTGCCCTGGTCGTAGTTCATTTCTGGCCTCTCACATTGGTTGCTGTGCCCCCTCTCAGAAATATTGGCCTGCATTGTTGTTGCATTGCCCTCAGCATTGTTTATTTCTGGCCCCTCAAATTGGTTGCTGTGCCCCCTCTCAGAAATATTTGCCTCCATTTTTGTTGAATTGTCCTCGTCATTGTTCATTTCTGGCCCCTCGCATTGGTTGCTGTGCCCGCTCTCTGAAATATTGGCCTGCATTGTTGTTGAATTGCCCTCGTCGTTCACTTGTGGCCCCTCACATCGGTCACTGTGCATATTTTCTGGAATATCGGTCTCTTCTCTTATCGGGTTGATCTTACGGTCATGTTGTTGTGGGCCGTCAGGTTCTGGGTATTCTGTGCTCCCTCCGTGGTCGGTGTTGCTTGGCTTGTTTCTTTGGACCCTGGGCCTGTTTGGGAGCCATGGCTTTGGGTATGTTGTGGTATTTCTTGTTCTTTCCATTTGAGGGCCCGCCATGGGCATCCTGTGTGTCTTAGGTGGAATGGGTGGCTCTGGGTTTCTCCGGCGGCATTCTTGCCTTTCCTGAAGTTCTCCTAGAATGCGTGGTAGCCGGAGGAGGATTAGGGGCCGTTTGCTTCTGGGATGGTCTCCTGGCGTCAGACAGCCTCCCTGTACCCATTGCCAGCGCTGCCTGAGTCGCAGGAGACGCTCCCACGGGGTTAGGTGGGAGAGATCCGAAGGACAGGCCATGGTGCTAGGGCTTTCCGTTGGTCTCTCAGATTCAGATGGAGCTGGCAAGCGAGAGTTGGTTTGTTTTGAACACTTGGCCTTTTTTGTGGCTACAGAAGGAACAGGTGTCCAGGGCTTTTCCAAATCTTTCTTGTTGAGTGGCTGACCTGGATGCTCTGGCTCTTTCCCTCCCAGGAAACGGACCGTTCGGCATCCAACGGCCCGAGGATTTGTGGGAGCTGGTTTTGTAGCCAAATTGTTCAGTTTGTTCAGATACTCCTCCACTGAGGTGGAAGAGGTGACCCTGTGGGGAAGGGAAAAAGGTAAAAGTAGAATGGAAACCATTGGTGGTTCAGGGCCCTCCAGGGGATCCCACAAAATTTCCCCCTGAAAGGAATTGTTTCCAGGGACCCTCCACTGACCCTCTGAAGTACCATCACCCCACAGCCACCAAGCTCTACCCCTCTGCACTTAGCCTCCTCTGCTGAGGGAATTCAGAATCGGTGCTGCCTCAGGTGGAGGGTTTTCCTCCCTTGAAATATTAAAAAAATATATTTAAAACTGGCCCTTAAAAAGAAAAGAAAACTCTAATAAATAAAACATTGCAGAACCACTAGATAGAAAAGGGCTCCTCTCCACTGGGATCCTTCAGACGGATCATCTCTTTCCCCAATGATTACACCATCCCATTCCTCTTAATCCTTGGCTATGCTGGACCCTTGTGGCCCCCTGTCAGGGTGGTTTTCAGAGGAGGCCTCGCTGCCATTCTGGATGAGGAGAAGGGGTAGAAGAGAAAACCATCACCTGGATCGAGGCTTTGGTGTCATCCGTGGGCACCTCCTTCTTGGAGCCTCTGCCTTCAACCAAGCAGGAAGCCGACCAGGAAGAAGGAAAGAAAAGACAGAGTGAAGCATCCGGGGAATCCATGATCTCGCCCGGTAATTTCTGGCTTCATTCCTGACCCTTTGAATGTGTTGGTGTTTCAGAAGCACCCAGAGGGTCAACACCAACGCCAGGAGAGCGAGCAGGATCCACAGCAGCATCCTGTCGTCCTCCTGAGGCTGGTCAACTGAAAGCCAGCGTCCTCGGAACTCTGGTGGGTTTGCTGTTGGTGACAGTTAGGCCCCGACGGTCTGGGTGTTCTGAAGGGACCCTTCCCATCCTGCCTGGATCAGGGATAAGAAATGAAGGCCGGGGTGCTAGTAGTCCCAATAAAGACCAAATGTTTTCCTTTTTTATTATTAAACATTTTATTAGTTTTCTATTAATAAATCAATCCATGCTTCTTAAAAAATCATTTTACATGGGTTACTTAGTTCATACACATTAGAACCATAATTGCTACTTCTGTTTTTTAAACATTGATAGATATTTCAGGTTTAAAAGTATTCTGCATCTTCCTTCTCTTTAATCTTCAAAGGAAGTCTGTCCATTTCCATAGAGTCAAAAATCTTAATTATTTCTTCATCTGTAGGTATCCCTTCATTATACCAAGGTTGTGCCAGGATGATCCTAGCTGCTGTCAAAACATGCAATGTTCAATATATATTTTGCCTTAAACTTTTACTGGTATTATACCCAATAAAATAGTTCTGGTTCAAAATCTATCTCTTTTTAACATTTTAACAAGCCATGAATGTATTTTAATCCAATTTTTAAAACTTTCTCTAAAATCCATCATACTTGGTAATAAGTACCCCTTTTTGATTTCATTTCCAACATTTACTAGACATAATAGGAAACATTTTAGCTACTGTAAATGAACAGGTGGTCAATGCCATTTATAAAACATTTTATACAAATTCTATTTATAATGTGGTCTGCTTATATACCACCCCATACCACTTCAAGTAGTCTCTGGGTGGTTTACTTTTTTAATTACAGTATGCAGGCTACACGTTGCCCCCCCCCCCAGCAAGCTGGGTACTCATTTTACTGACCTCGGAAGGATGGAAGGCTGAGTCAACCATGAGCCAGCTACCTGGGACTGATCCCCAGGTGGTGAGCACAGTTTTACCTGCAGTAAATTTCCCTTCTACATCTAAAATATTTGTATAGGTCTAAATTTTCTCAGAGTTCAAAACATTGGGGTGAACCAATGTTTCTATACGTGATACGTCTCTTGTTGTTTTTTTATACCTTTTTTATTTTCTCCATACCAAAAGCAGTGAATTTATGATCTAGTGAATTTTGGAAATACCTGTGGGGGGAGGACCCAATTTCCTTTTCCATCTTCTTTACAAATATTTAGAGTTTATTGTCCTGCTCTCTTGTTGTGCCCATCTCTAAGCAAATGTCAAATTAAAAAACAACAGGAAATGAAGCACCAGTACGAACACCTTCAAGGCAGGAAGGCACATCCCTTCCTTGGAAAACCCGTCATGAAGGGAAAGTCTGCCTGGCCTTCCCCTGTTTGTGGAAGGAGAGCCAAGATGAGGCCAATCTGGCCTCCAGTGGCAGGGAATTCCAGAGGCCGGGAAGAGGAACGGACCCCACCCCCCATACCCCTCACGGATTTCCCTCTCAGAAGCATCTGGTCTCCTGCTAAGACCCTGCATATGCATGGGGGGGTTGTAGTGAACAGATGAACGCCTCTGCCTGTGGAACCGGGAAAAGGAGCCCTTGTGTTAGGACTCCAGCTCCCATCTGCTCTTACTAGCAGCCACAAATCGAGGCTGTTATGGGAGCTGTAGTCCAACAACACCAGGAGAGCCCCAGGACCCCTGCTGTAAAGACAATGCAGCCTCCTCTACCCTCCTCCTTGGCCAATGAACTATTTGCTCTGAGAACTCTGAGCCCCTGAGGTTTCTCCTTTGGAGGTTATGTAGGAGATAAGAGGGCCACAGCAGGATTCGAACTCCCATTTTGCCACAGAAGCTCCCTGAAGCTGTGGAACCAGCTGAGGCCGTCTCAGGGAGACAGACAAGTAAAAGGAAGGTAATACAGTGGGACCTCTGTATCCACTGATTCAGTTCTCTGCTGATTCCATTATCCGAGGGAGACACCACAGATGGAGACCTCCCTCAGCAAAGGAAGCTAAATACACAGAGAGCAGATGTCATGTGTGGGGTGCTTGCTTCAGAGGAGGTCAGTGGAGGGCAGGTTAACAGGTAGATTGAGAA